>JABJVR010001819.1:6060-18478 GCA_025773905.1 Chitala chitala
CGACAGTACGTTCAGTGAAAACCCAGCATTACTGCACACTCACAGTGCAGACCAGAGTCACCACTACACCGACAGTATGTTCAGTGAAAACCCAGCATTACTGCACACACTCACACAGTGCAGGGCTATAACATAAAAAATGAACTGAGCAATACATGAAAGACAAAAAATGTTATAAACATCTCATTCTACAGGCGTATAACAAACATCTAAGACCACTGCAACCATCATCAAAGGGTGATGATGAAATAAGTCGATACCTGACATTTTGACACTGTAAAAATTTAAAACACTCACAAACACAGACAGACATACACACACACACACACACACATATTCACAGACAGTTACTTTTTCTTATACTATGTTGGTGTGTTTAAATTTTATATAATCTTTATGGACATAACCACGTTGTTTGTCGTATTTGTGTTGGAGTTTAACAGTGTTGGATTGAAGAAAAAATAAGGAAACGGGCACAAATGGAAGGTAAATGTAAGTGATCCGACCCTGTCCAGCAGCACACTCTCAGCTGTTAGTGCCAGAGAAAGACAGGTTCTAACACGGGTTTTCACCTTAAAAGCGAATGACATGCCGATGGGTTTGCACCTGTCTGTGGACAATGCTTAGCTGCCAGCACGTGTAGAGAATCTTACTGCGCCTCTGGCTAAGGGAGGAAGAGAGATTTCTGTGTCACTTTAGATAAGAGGAAAAATATAATTTATAGGTCAGGGAGTGGGTACAGGTCACTCGCTTTCTCTTTACTATCACTTAAGTGCTTTACTTCATTGAGAGCTCTGCCATCAGCAAAAGGACCATACCAACCCCCCACGTCCTGGCCCAACAGTTAATATCTTCATCAAGGATGCTAAGCTCAACATGCTAAGCTACCAAAACCATTATAACATACATTTAAAATATAAAGTATTCTCTTCTCTTTAGTTCCCTTCCATTGACACTTACAAAAAATATGGGAGGACAAAAGTATGTCTGAAAATTTATGTAAATAATGTACAGTCTTTGTGAGTAGGAGAATTATAAATTAACTCTTCTCTCTGTAGACAAACACCACTAAAATATTTTTTGTTTCACCATGTTTGAATTAGCCTCATAAGCCTAGTTTTATTTCTTCTTCTTTAGCTGTAAGCCAAGCCTGCAGTGTGACCAAAGGCCCCGTGTACAGATCCCTGAACACATCCCATGCAGTTAAAAGGCACAGGATTTCAGAGAACACATCTTCAAAGTGTCACCTTTTCCTGTTGCCATGTTTTGCCCCGTAGCAAGGACAGGGTCTGGGTCAAACTCTCATTAATGCACAAGTCTGATGGTTTAAAACGCACATTAATTACAGAAACATTCCAATTAGGTGTCCTGTTACACTTATTTCATTATTCAATTTACTGTACCTTATGAGGTCATTTTTAAATTTGCTGCAGCAACCATTGAACAAATCCACTTGCAAAAGTAATTACCTTGAAGCACAGCTGTTAACAGCAGGTTCTGGTAACGCACATTTGAGCTCATTGCTGTTTTATTTATTCTGCGGCCAAGTGACACTCACCTCCTTTTTCACACTTGCACACTCATTAATATGTTACATTAAAAGGCTGTGTCTACTTTGACAAACGGCCTTCAAACTAACAGTGACATATTGCATGTTGGTTAAATACGATGGACAAAGAAGGACAAACTAGGAACAAGAACGAACAGCCTGTTCGACATCAAAGGAGGAAAACCATGAGTGGTACTGAGGGTCACTGGACGGATCAAACACCAATCGACAGTGAGCACAGAGGAAAACACACACCACCATACGCTGCCAAACATGGCTCTCCGCATTTAAACACGGTAAGGAGGGATGGTGCTAACATCGGAAGACCACAAGACGTCAGCACAAGAACACTTTTACTAAATGTGTCATATGAACACACACACACACACACACACACACACACACGGTGGTAAACGTCACAGACACTTATTATTACAGCAGGAGCTGACCACAAAATAAATTAACATTTTCATCTTCAGATAGAAGCATACCGCTTTCCCCAGGTCCCTCTACGTACTGTATAACACATGTATGCTATTACAACCTACATGATTACTGGGACAGAGTTAGAGAAACCACACAGTAACTTTTCAGCTAGCAGCCACTGGGATTTTGGATACAGAAGTGTGAAGGTAGCAGCTACAGAACAGTTGATCGTTATGAAAACGCTGCAGCAGACGCATTTAACACAAGAGCTGGATGAAGAAAGGTGACTTAAGTCAGCATTTACAGTGGGTCTGGGAGAGGTAACAGGTAAAGACAAGCCCTTCTGTGCACTTTCAGCAGGAGCAGCTTGGCTGTCGGATACACGGCTTTGTGTGACTCCGCCCACCATACCAGTTCTGATGTCAATGCGATGCCTGACAGGCGTGAATCTCTCGTCACAGTCTGTTTTCCTCGTGGTCCATCCTCTCATAAATAACTGATGTGCCGAGCATGTTTTGAGTGTGAAAAAGGTCAGCTGTTCTCCAAACATGATCATTCTGAAGGTAATTGCATCGGACTGTATGTGAAATAGCGTTACCTTCAGCGGGCCTCAGGAAGATTAGTGTTCACCCAGATCAATACGACACGGCCGACTTGTGAGGAATGAGAAGGTCAGGGGAAGTGATGGTGCCGGCTTTGGATATTTCATGTCAGGGAGTTTCATTTTGAGGAGATAAATAATAGCATCCATTTGCAGACATATTGGGCCGATTAACACCCCTGGAGCCCACGGTGAGGAGCTCACCACCAAGGCTGACAGCCGTGGTGAGTCACGGCACACAGCATCACTCCGCCCAGTGCAGAAGGAGCAGAGAAACACAGTGCGGGAACATGGAACAAGAACAGAGCACAGGAACATGGAACAGGAACACAGTGCGGGAACATGGAACAGGAACACAGTGCGGGAACATGGAACAGGAACACAGTGTGGGAACATGGAACGGGAATACAGTGCGGGAACATGGAACAGGAACACAGTGCGGGAACATGGAACAGGAACACAGTGTGGGAACATGGAACAGGAATACAGTGTGGGAACATGGAACAGGAATGCAGTATGGGAACATGGAACAGGAACACAGTGCGGGAACATGGAACAGGAACACAGTGTGGGAACATGGAACAGGAATGCAGTGTGGGAACATGGAACAGGAATACAGTGTGGGAACATGGAACAGGAACAGAGCACAGGAACATGGAACAGGAACACAGTGTGGGAACATGGAACAGGAACACAGTGTGGGAACATTGAACAGGAACACAGCGCAGGTGGTATGCTGATTCACCGTCGTCATGTTCAGATAAGTGACACATCACTGTAATGGCTGCCGTGTCCCCCTAACGCCATTTCATCCCTACATGTGCGTGAACCAAAAATTACAGCATTCAAAACATTCCTGACTTCTATGTTGTACAACGACATCCCATAATGCCGCACACATCAGGCCTCTGTGAAGCATATCAAGGAAGAAAGCTGACTAATGTGGAATTTAAAATACATTCGTGTTCAATAAAATCTGTTCATCTGCTTAAACTGTTACTTTAAGTTCAAACCAAACTTACATCACCTGGGAACATCCGAATGGCTCTCCTGAGTCAAAGGTAACAAATAATGAGGTCCATGTGCAAATGTCATGCAGAGTTTGACAGGGAGCAAGAAGCCACTTCACATAACTGAAGGCATGTGTTCTCCAAATGTCTCTGTGTGCAGTTGTCTGCACAGAGAACCCTGTGTAACCGCAGCACAGAGAACAAGGTGTGACCACAGTGCAGAGAATGAAAGTGACTGCAGCACAGAGAACAAAGTGTGACCACATCACAGAGAATGAGGTGTGACGACAGCATAGCAAATAAGGTATGACTGCAGCACAGAGAACGAGGTGTGACCACAGAACAGACAACAAGGTATGACTGCAGCACAGAGAACGAGGTGTGACCACAGAACAGACAACAAGGTATGACTGCAGCACAGAGAACGAGGTGTGACCACAGAACAGACAACAAGGTATGACTGCAGCACAGAGAACAATTCTCTACACTAAAGTGCTGGAAATATGTTATTATTGTTACCATTTTGCATATCACTGGATCCTGAGTTCTCTGACTGTCACACACTCTTTGAGTGAACTGAGCTCTGAGGCGAGGGCAGACCGACTCATCACAGAGTAGTAAGTACGACAACGTGGAACTAGTTAGCTCTGCGGCCGGTGTGGTTTATTTGTTCAGTCAATGGCTGACACTAGTTTTAATGCCTTTCCTTGCCTCTGTTTCACTAATGATGAAGACTGAAGAGATTTAATTACAGATGTAAACTGGTTGCTCATGTAGAACATTTAATTATACATTAAACATTAATAGCAAAGGTTGTTTTACGCATCCATTAAATTGCGTTAAACATGGATGCTCAATCTTATTAAGTGAATGAGAAATTGACAATTCATTTTTAAAATCTAATGAAATGTCTGGCAGAGTGTTGTACAGAGCTAATCCATATCCATTTAAGTGATATCTCGTCTTTAAGAGGACCACAGTAAGAAAATATTTTTAAAAAACTAAAGGAAATAAAATCAATTTTGTTCCTTATAAGACCACTTGCTTTGACTCAGAAGCAATAATCAGGTGTGTAAAAAACACAGGTGAGGTGATTGTGGACCTTCACCTGGGACTCGTAGGTACTCCTGGCTCCTCTGATACCTCTCTGGCTGCAGTGATTATGCAACCCCATCGAGGTGGGGTGGGAGACTGGCACAGGCTGGGGGCTGTTCAGGTACGGCACTTCATCAGGATGGTCCCATTACACTCCCTCAGGCCTGCATATCATGCTGTTAGGACCAATCAGACCATGCCCTGAAAGATCCTGGGGCCTGGGATCAGCCCAGCAAGGATGTGAGCGGGGAGTGATTAAGGCAGTACACAGGGGGGCGATTCGGAACAGCCTCACTCTGGACACCCATATAAATCACAGATGTAATGAACTCTCGGTGCTGACAAGACCCAGGCCAATGAACATACTTGTAGTCAAGGCAAATCCACAGGTAAATCACACTTATACAGTACCTACACTGTACAGTCCAGACTGTTACTAATGATCAGAGAGCCAAAGGGATGATGAAGAGGAGGAGGAAGAGCAAGCTGTCCAGCCAACGCTGATTAACCTGTCCAAAGGTCACGTGCGCAGAAGCCTCAGTGACCGAGCCACTGGGACACACTCATTAATCACGGGCGTAACAAGGCTTGTGCTTATGAAGAGCCAATCAGGAAACAGCTGACACGAAGGTCGAGTCTGGAAAGTCGCCACACAGTCACAAGCGAGCGACAGCAGAGATCTGCAAGGCTACGGTAAACCTGAACGACCATCGGCTGTGATCCTGAACATGCTCACCTGTGTTTTCACCTTTAATCACAGAGGCACAGATGAAAACCCAGCCCGGCAATCCTGTCCTGTTAACACATGCTAATGTGAACTGTTTTGAAGACAATTAGGTGTTGCTACACAAATATGGCAGTGCTGCATCACAGAGAAATATAGAGTTTACACAGCTGCAGAAGCTGAGAGCAATACCTTGGAGGACAAACACGCACACACAAGCACCCCGCTGCCCCAGGAGGGAACTTACAGCGTTAAGTGAGCACCAGGCTCTCAGACTGACACTGCAAATAACAGCTCATCACATATGTGTACGTGTACAGGCCACACATGTCTGTAGCTGAAACTCACTGCATGTGACATGTGACCGCTCATTAGAGCACCTGGCACACATTACATTTTATTCATTTGGCAGACGCTTTTATCCAAAGTGACTTACGTTTCACATGCAGATCACAGGACACACGTGGTGACTGGGCTGGGATTTGAACTGGGAACCTTCTACATCCCAACCTTATGTTCTACCCATTGAGCCACCAGGCCACCTAAAAGAACAGTTGGACATGATGGCTGTTCCATTTACTTTCCTGTACAACACCACCAGGAGTTCCGGTATCTACCTGCAGCTGTAGAAGCGACAAACAGCTGAAAACTGCTTTTAACCTGTGCTAAGTGACAGACTGTCTGGCTTCAACCGCACAAAAGAAGCAAGGATAAAAACACTGCACTGCACAACATCCACATACACACACACACACACACACTCTTTAGAGATGGAATATATAAAAAAAAAAGCTGAGTTATTAATTCCATTCAAACCTTCCGCAGAACGCTGCTTTCTCTACACACTTTACACACACACAAAACCCACAACAGCAGACGTATTTTAACAAACACGATGCATAAGTATATACTGTGCGTATCTTTACTGTTCAAAATGACCAAAAATTCACGTCTTTCAATTTTAATGTGAGGATAGTGCAAACATCTCATGAGCCAGAACTTTGGTTTCCAGATCCTCACCCTGAGTGCTGCTGCGTGATGTTCTAGGCTATGGCAGAGGTGTCAAAAAACATGTGAAATGTAACGAAAAATGTGCCGGAATAAATGCATTGTTAATGAAGGAGAAAAAGCAAAAAATAGACGTGGGAAAGGAGGCTGAACACAAAGGCCGGCCTGGGAGGTAACAGCCGCTCCCTTTTCTGCTCCATATTTCTGCGTAAACAGCTGGCGAGGAGTGAAGGGGTGGAGCTGTCCCCCCATTGCAGCCCTCGGCACCAATCCGCAACACACACACGCCAGGTGCCGGGCGGCCCTCCCAGCCTCTTGCTGCCTCTGTGACAGCAGCGGTATCCATGTGCGTATAAAGCGTCCGATCTGCCACTGCATCCGATAGGAGAAGCGAGGCTTCAGCAGATGGGAGGCTGCCGCCCACACGTCTGTCACGTCTGCTAGCTCTCAGCGGTACCTGGGCTGCAGCGTGTGCTCACGCAAGGCCCACACGCAGCCCCATGACTTTAAATTACATCGTCAACTTTTGTGACGTACGAATGCCTGTGATAATACATCCACGGAGGAAACACATACGATAATTTATGTTTGTGCACCGGCTTGAAAGCCAACAAAGAGCTTCAAAGCACATCAACAATTCAGGCTGATGAAAACCTAGTTAAAACAAACCAAGAAGCAAGCTGTGTGGCACCTGTCTGTTCACACGCGAGCCGCAACTCTGGCTTTGATCGGAGCCCTTTGACAGCCAGCATTTATACTGCATACACACACACATCAGCAGCATGAAGTCTGTCAGACACACTTCATCTAAAAATAATACGGTACACAGGAAGCGGTGCCGGTTAAAGCCACTCATTTGAAAAGGACAGTAGTCAGGTCAGAAGCAAAGTCTGCTCCCTCACCTGATTGGCTGATTTTCACCTGACTTTCAGATGCTTGCACTTTGCACTTAGGGTGTTCAGACCTATTGACTCAACTTCATTTCCTTTCATTTATGTGCATATTCAGGAAGTTGCTTAGTGCTGTCAGTCAATACGCTGTACTCGCTGGCTGATTATAATCTCTCTAATACCATAATAGATTTAAAATTGCATCACTATTACCCTTTGGATGAACTTGCTAAACAATTATTTAAGGTATGTCAATACAGTTAATTGTGTGATTTTTGAATAATTACATAAACAACTGGGATCAGTTATTGGTGTGGATGTGTCAGTGGAACAGCAGGACATGTGGCTGACTGTCCCTCTGGATAAGATGGACCCCTGCTCTCCTACCACATATGCACAGATTTCATTAGCTTTATCAGTGTAGAAAAGGGTGAACACAGAGTGCAGAAAACCACAGATACCTCCACATGTAAACATACTGCAGAAAGGCACTGCTCAGTAAAACAGGAAGACAGAGTGGCGGTCTGGGCAGTCTGCGTGGAGGTCACCGTGTGAGCACGCACTCCACTCTGGCCTCGTGGGTTTGCTCCAAGTCTTTGTTGCCAGTGGTGGACAAAATTTTAACAATTATATTTTGAAAGTAAAATAGTGAATTTGCACTTCTCTCATATTAATAAGAATTGATTTACAGTTCTCACAATACTAAGACATGCCATTTGATCATGAAACAAAATTTTGTAAACCCTCATATTGCATTAAGACTGTAAATTTTGTATGAGTACAGTAGGTAATTATTAAACAACTGACTATAAAATCTGCATAAAGACTTACAAAAAAGTAAAAATAATCAATCAAAATAATTTAAAAATGAATCATTAATAATCTTATAATTATCTGATAAATTGTTTCATTAAATTGTAAACAGTAGTTAGGGCAAAACAGTTCACTGATTATGCTTAAATAAATGGGGTGAAATTGATTCAAAGGAAAAAATATTTCTTGACATCTCGGAAAATGATATGGATAATTAATCATGTGTGCTCTCTCACCTGAGAAGCGTAACGCGCTGCGTGTGTATATTTTATAGAAGTGAGATTATAAAACAGATAACTGTAATCTCAAGATTAATTTTTGCTTATTTGTCAGTGACGCAGTATGTGTGATGGTCTCAGGTTTGGGAAAAATGGCACTGTCTGATACAGGAGTCCAATAGGGGTGTGTCTCACGTGCTAAAGCAAACGATTTAGGACCAGGTTAGGAAATGGGATCCAGAAAAGTCAGTGTGTGCATGTTAGCTTCACACACCTCTGCAGTTAGTGACACGCCTGCGTTTCATTCAGTGCAGACAGGTGACACCTGGCTGTTACCTCCTCTCTGTGTGACACACCTGGCTGTTACCTCCTCTCTGTGTGACACACCTGGCTGTTACCTCCACTCTGTGTGACACACCTGCTGTTAATTAACATTTAACAGACCATCTTACAGTGTCATATCTCAAACATTAATCCACAGATGGGGTCATATCCGTAACAATAGTTAGAGCTGTGTGTTTTATGGGTGAAAGAGTGTGAAGTGACTGAAAAATAAACCAGTGAAGTAGGAAAGCAGTCCTCTCAGGTCACACAGAGACCTAAAGGTTTCCAACCTTCAGCACCAGAAGACAGTTAGCCGCCTGTTTTTCTTTCTATTTTCACCGCATATGACCTGGGTCTCCAGCAGCACACGCCGCAAACGTCACAAAGAAATATAATCATTCACCAGAAGACAGCTGCCATCATTTCTTTGAAAGCCAATGTGGTTCTGGGTTTGTGAAATGGGCAGATAAAGAGCGAACGCACCAAACCATCTGCTACACATTAAATCCTCCATCAAATTCAAATGGCACCATTGCCCCGCTGTAATTCCAGTGTACTTCTTTAAAACGACGAGGTTCGGTCCTAAACCAAGATTTAAGAGCTCCGTCTTTGGTTTCACATTCAGGTCATGTCCCAGTAACAAAACGGCCCTTTAACCAGCCTCTATCTGTGGTGCCGGCTAGCGAGGATCAGTCTAGACTTGTGCAAGAGAACAAGCAGCAAACGCTGATAATTAAGTGAGGACACCATTGCTTGAGAACTGGGAAATATCAGTTAAATAATCACATTATTATTTACATGCTTCTCGTTTTTGCTTCCCGTCCTGCTACAGCAGATGTAAGCTTAGCCAGTGATGTCACAAATCCTGAGATGACAGGAGATAAGAGATGTCAGCTGCTGATGGGGGGGCTGCCATCCATGTGACTTCCCACTCATCTCTCCCTGAAAATGTTCTGATTTTAGTGAGGCTCGTGTGACGTAAATGACACGGGGCACCACCAGCCTGCCATGCGTATGACTGGTAGATGCCTAGTGCAACACATGTAGGAGTCAGCCAAAGGAGCTGTCAGTCTCCTGTGTGTCAGTTACAGCATCCGCTATGAACCCTTGGTAACAGCCCGGGCCATAAATTAGGCAGCATGACGTACCGACCCGGGTCTGAGAGCAAAGAAGCACCAGCTGACCCAGATGCCAGCAGGAGCATCCAGCTGGCCCATTCTGAACCTGTGTCCTCCTGTGTCTCATGTCTCAGGCGACTTCACTATAAATGTACAAAATGAGATGGGGGGCAGGGCAGCACACCATGGATACAGGTCATAGGGGACTAACAAACTCATGGATACTGGTCATAGGGGACTAACAAACTCATGGATACAGGTCATAGGGGACTACCAAACTCATGGATACAGGTCATAGGGGACTAACAAACTCATGGATACAGGTCATAGGGGACTACCAAACTCATGGATACAGGTCATAGGGGACTACCAAACTCATGGATACAGGTCAAAGGGGACTACCAAACTCATGATTAACTCTCTCTGGGAATATCCCTATGGGTGGATGGATGTGGTCATCCATCCATCCATCCATCCATTTCCCAAGTGCTTATTGTGTGCAAGGTCACGGGTGGCCTGGCACACGCACACATGCATGCACACGCACACACACACACACACACACACACACACACACACACACACACACACGTTACTTGAAAATATTTGCAAATGTCTGACACACACAATTCCACAAGTGTGATTAATCTAGTCAAAAACGCTAAAAGTATAAAATATAGAAAGTGATAGTACCAAAAGATACTTGGGCTTTCTCTGTCTGTCTGTCTGTCTGTCTCTCTCTCTCTGTGTGTGTGTGTGTGTGTGTGTGTGTGTGTGTGTGTGTGTGTGTGTGTGTGTGTGTGTGTTACACTTTACAAAGCCCAACAGTAATGCTGTCAAATCAGAAATTGTTCTCTGAACACCCCATGTGACAGTTAACAAAGAGACACTGTATGTTTCGAAATTTTAATTAAAATTTAAAATGAATTTATTGTTGGACTATGCTGAAAATCCCCAGAGAAAAGGTTGACATGCAAAGTCATAATAAAAAGGCATTACTAATTACTAATTACTAATTCTGAGTATAATGTTTAATCGTTTTAACGGAATACAGGATGGAATATGAGAATATGCAGAATTTCTGTGTAATCCAACTAAATCAGATGCTGCATACCCTAATACACAGATTGGGGCTCTAAAACATAAAAACCTTTTGAAACTTATTATAATGAATTATACACACATGGACAAATTAGATGGTACCCTCCCATGAAAGAACTGAAGAGAGATACGACCGGGTCACAGTGTGGTTCAATTCACAATACTGGGTTCATAATTCAATATTATCATGGTATCTGAAACAAAATTCATATTAAAAATGTTTTAAAATAATTTCTGAGGCAGAGACAAGCAAAAACAACACTAAAGCGTGTTTCTTCTTCAGAGGCCGTGGCCTGACCTCTGCACCGTGGAGGCCCTGTAGATGCTGCATCATACTGTACTGTGAGTGTGTGATCTTACCCAACCTGTAGTCTGTGGACCAGTCAGGGAAGCCCTGTGAAAAGTGTGTGCAATTTATGAAATGCATTTTTTTATAAAAATGCAATTTTTATTGCATGTCACATTAAAAATAATTTCCTAAATGTTCACAAAATTTGTTTTATAAAAACAATTTAATAGACCAAAGGGGAAAAAAGGACTAATCAATTTTACTATACTAAGGAAACTGAAGAAACAAACTACACAGCAAGTTTTTTTTTTTTTTTTTTTTGGGGGGGGGTCTTAAAATTTAAAACAAAAAGCATGTAAATCGACACCAACAAAATTATCCATGGTGCATTCTGTCACTCGCGATGTACTGTGGTACCATACACTGTTACATTTCTACTCTCCAGACAAGGAAAAGCACTCAGACATACAGAGAAGCAGGAGATCCCATTTCCCAAAAACACAACAGAGCCAGGCCTCTGGAGGCCCTGAACACCGTTTCAGCAAGCATTCCTGCTGCTGAACGTTGTCATACGACAGCCTAAGCTGCTGAATCCCACCTGCTTAGAGGACCTGGTGCTAAACTAGACCTGAAAAGCCATTTTAGAAGGACTGACTGGGAAACATTCAGCAACGACTTGTACAGGAAGTTACAAAAGTGGTTCACAGACAGTTATTACTAATTTCCTGTTTCTTGACTTCCAGAAGGTTCTGGAACTGTCCTACGGAGCTGTCAGAGGGTACAGAGAGTGATGCTGCACATCTGCTGAAAACTCTGAGATACATGTCTCTAGCTGGTTATCCACTATATGGCTCTGCACTGCCCACGGCTCAGCAAACAGAACAAACATTTTCCATATAATGAATTCAGCAGCAACTCTCACAACCATCAAGCCAAAATAATATAATTCAGCTATGTTGAAAGAATATGTATCATCAGTTCAGAGTTTAATAAGTTCAAAGATATGCCAACCTTTTATTGTGACTGAATTTACAAAAGTTCTTAGGTCAGTTTGTACTATATCACTTTGAGGATCACCAGCAAACACCACAGAAGAGCACCATCAAACACCACTGAGGAGCACCACTGAGGAGCACCAGCAAACACTACAGAGGAGCACCACTGAGGAGCACCAGCAAACACCACTGAGGAGCACCAGCAAACACCACAGAGGAGCACCATCAAACACCACTGAGGAGCACCAGCAAACACC
>JABJVR010001820.1:0-18477 GCA_025773905.1 Chitala chitala
CACGTTCAAAGTCACTTAAATCCCCTTTCTTCCCCATTCTGATGCTCAGTTTGAACTTCAGCAAGTCGTCTTCACCATATCTAGATGCCTAAATGCATTGAGTTGCTGCCATGTGATAGGCTGATTAGCAATTTGTGTTATCAAGCAATTGAACAGGTGTACCTAATAAAGTGGCCGGTGAGTGTATGTACACAAGGTAAATGATCGTAAAACCCTGTTATGCATTACGACTATATTTGGGAAAAGTAAAAAGGTCAACTCGACATGGAGAGACAAAGTCATAGATAAGAAGGAGAACATGAATATCTGGTTCCCTTCTACTCCCTACCTCCCCTCTCTTTGTTTCTGACTAAGGACCCTGCGATGTATACATATATATATATAAAAGAAGAAAACATTTACCCGACAGCCTTGCCGTCACTATTGAATGAAGCCTTGCCCAAACCAGAAGCTCTTAAGTCCTTGCTTTTTATTTGGGAAACCACAACAAGGGTGAGAAAATGGTAGAGTAAAGCCAAAATGTGTTAACTATGTACATAAAAAGGAGTGACTATTAAATACATGCAACTTTCAAGCCGTATAAAAGAACAACGCAAGCTGCGGTTTGTCGATTGCACCGCAGACTGACACGGCTTTGTTTTGTAGTACAGTCTCATTAAAATCACAAGCTCTGAAGTGTCTAGGTATTTTTCCATCACAAAATCTATCCAATTACAAACGACTGTACTTTATTTCACATAGATATTCGTGGAGTGTTTTACCCTTTCAACAAAACAACTAGTCACCTAATTTTGAGTAGATCCCCTTTTTGCTGCCAAAACAGCCCTGACTTGTTCAGGCATTGACTCCCCTACACTGAAAGTATGCTGTGGTATCTGGCACCAAGCCGTCAGAAGCAGATGCTTTCAGTTCTGCAAGTTGCAAGGTGGAGCCTCCAAGAACCAGATATTATTCAGTCATTCATCATCTCCTGGTGAGGGTTTACAGGAAGCCTGGAGCCCATCCCAGAATACATAGGGCGCAGGGCAGGGGACACCCAGGGTGGGGCATCAACCCACCACAGGGAACACACACAACGGGCAGTTTGGACACACCAATCAACCTAACCTGCATGTCTTTGGACTGTGGGAGGAAACCGGAGAACCCGGAGAAAACCCACCAAGCACAGGGAGAACATGCAAACTCCACGCACACAGACCCAAGGTGAGAACCGAACCCCAGGCCTGGAGGTGTGAGGCGAGAGTGCTAACCACCACACCACCGTGCTGCCTGAACCGGACTCTTTTTTTTTTTCTGTTTTTCCAATAGATGCTCGATTGGATTGAAATCTAGAGAATTTGGAGGCCAAGTCAAACATCAAACTCCTTGTTGTGGTCCTGAAACCATTCTTGAACCATTTTTGCAGTGTGGTAGGATACATTATCCTGCTGAAAGAGGCCATTGCCATCAGGGAATACCCTTTCCATAAAGGGGTATACCTGGTCAGCAACAACGTTTAGGTAGGTGGCTCACTGGGTAGAACATCAGGCTGAGATGTGTCTCCCAGTTTAAATTCCAACCCAGCCGCCAGGTTTGCCTTTGAGCAAGACACTCAAACACTAGCTCCTGGTTGCTGCATTTGGTAGCCCACTGCTCCCCCCCAGGGGGATGGGGTAAATGCAGAGAACCAATATCGCTGTAATATGTACGTGAAATGTTGTAAGTTGCTTTAGATAAAAGCATCAGCTAAACGGCTAAATGAATAAATGTAATGTAATAAATGCATGTGGTAAAAGTCAAAATAATATCCACATGAATAACAGGACCCAAGGTTTCCCAGTAGAACATCGCCCAAAACACTGAACTGCCTCTGCCAGTTTGCCTTCTTCCCATAGTGCATCCTGGTTCCATCTGTTCCCCAGGTAAGCGACGCACACGCACCTAGCAATCCACACGATGTAAAAGAAAATGCCATTCATCAGACCATGCCACCTTCTTCAATTGCTCCATTGTCCAGTTCTGATGCTCACGTGTCCATTGTAGGAACTTTTGGTGGTGGACAGAAGTTCAGAGGCATTGAAGTCAGTCAGATATTGAAGTCAGGACAGGCACCCTTACCAGTCTGAGGCTACGCAGCCCCATATATAAACTGTACGTCTATGCATTGTGTGTTCTGACACTATGGGAGATTTTATATCCTTTACCGATGTGTCCACGTATGTCAATATAATCAATTAATACAGATGATTAACAAAAATATATAACAATTATCAGTTATATGCAAGTTGTATTGCGTATATTACTTTACATTTGTAATCACAATTGACAAGTAGATGATTTTTACATACTAATGTAAATGTATTAGAATGATTGGAAATGAATGGTTGTGTGTCTTCTATAATAAAATACATCTACTTTTTAAATTCAGTCCAAGTGAAATGTCTTTAGAACAACAGCTGCAGCATAAATGACTTTTTTTTTTTTTTTTTTTTTTAGCAAAGTCAAATTTATAAGAATGCAGATCTAACACACTAAGCTCTCTTGTACATTTACAAAAAAAATTCAAGGAAAAAAGTACCCCCATCTCCAGTTATGTCACTGCATACATTATCTGAAGCATTAAAGTAGTTAATACAACACTTGTCACTTGTAGGCCATACTTTCATGGAAATAATTCAGTGTAAGCAAATACCACACAAAATGACACACAATGAGAGTCAAGACACATAAAATGCAATAAATTTATTTTTACTCAAGTCATACACAAGAAATAAATATTCTATTGGCCATGTTTTGAGGTGAAAATAAGTACTGCAAGTACAAAGTATACAAAAGCAATGACTCCCTTTAAAATGGCAAAGTAAAATAATGCATTTCCATAGGAAAACATGAAAAGTCTGTCTTTATGAAGGAAAGTATTATCGCAATTTCTGTTTAATGTGGAAAATGTGCAGTGCCTCCCTCCAGACAGTGCAATCATTTCTTCAGTTTTGACAGGTACCGTTTTTTGTAGTGTTCATAAGCAATGCGAGACTGAGCAGCCGGGGAACTGACTCCGAGCGTGGTTTCACTACAACTGACATTTTTCTTCTTTGTACTAGCAAACCTCTGACCTGTCAAAAAATGCAACACTTGAGTCCATCTAATATCACCAATAAAGTAGGGGGGGGGGGGAAATCCAACCTTTTTTTTTCCCAGCAGTGTACAAAGACAAAAACCCTATTCTGACTTGCCACTTTGCTTACCTTTCATGTCCCACACGACCATCTTTTGTCTCCTGGTGTTTTCGTCAGTTCTTTTATGACTTTCTATGTCTAGGAGAAAAAAAAACAGCAAATATCTTGTCAATAAAAATGATACAGGGTCACCCAGGCAATTCGTGGTAGGGTTCACACCAGGCAAACTTACTCTCAAGCTTGTTTGAGGACTTCGCAGTCAAATCAGCAAGCTTACACTGTTGGAAATCAAAAGATTCAGGAAGCACTTTGAATTGCAGGGTCTTCTCAGTATTTGCTAGGGGCATAAGAGCTGGATTCCCATTGTTGTATTTGGTTTTGTATTCAAATTCACCGAGGACTGAATGTGGCCGTTTTGAAGCACTCTGTGTCCGGCTTTGAGGAGCCTTCCTTTTCAGTGCACTCTCTGATCGTGAAGGTTTGTCCTTCTCTGAGTAAGGAGCAGCTGTGATCTGGCCTGGGTCTGGGACTCTGCTGCTTTTGACAGGGTGCTTACCCTTTCTTTGAACAGTTCTGGAAGCAGAGTCAACAGTGAGATGTCTTGTACCATTTGCATCTTTCATGTGTTTATTTCCATTTGTAAGATTGGTTACATGCTCATTTTGAGAAGACATTCTGCTGCGTTTCTGAGATGTTGCTCCTCTCCCAGTCGCATCTGAAGAAATTCTTGTTTTTCTATTCCCTTCTTTCTTCTCATTGTTGCCACTGCCTTTAGGTAACTGCTTTTTTTCCTGGCTATTCAGCATAGACGTGAAATGCCTTGACTTTCCATTTCTCCCATTTTGAACCAAGCTTTTATGCCAAGAGTTATAAACTCTTAGTTTTGCATCTCCGTTTCCTCCCCCAAACTCACTCTCCTGGGAAAGTAGTTTTAAGCTAATTGTCTTTGGTGGGCTGATCGGTTTCCCAGGAAGAGGCTGAAAAGATTGCTGTAGATGGTCAGGTTGTCCTCTACTTGAACTACCACCACCTTTCTCTCTCTGATTAGAGGAACCATATAAGGCAAGTCTTACTGTGTTATCTCTTGACACTGTTGGTTTTTCCTGCATCAATTTTCTCATCTGCAGTTTTTTTGACTTATCCTTACTCTTCCTGTCTTTGCCTGCAAATGTTTTAGAGGCATCTGAGGACAGAATTTTTATTTTTTTCTTTTTAAACTTTTTGATTTTTTTAAAAGGCTTATTATTATTTTGATTCACATGTTCTTTCATCCGAGACTGAGAGCTTGGTGATACTGATCCTTTAATATTTTGCTTTAAGTTGCTGTGAAGAGTCGATTCTGAGAGCAGAAATGGCTCTTTGCCACGATGCCTTTCAAAGCTGCTGATCATGTCTGTGTTCTTCTCTTTCTGCTTGCAGGAAAACTTTGGCTCAAAGGAGAGCGATGTGGATTCTCCTGATGTGTCCACAGGTCTTACAACATTTGGCACCTGTTGTCCATTGATGGTATCCTCTTTAGGGATCATTTCTACATTCCTGAAATGTATGCATTTAGCAACAGTTTCACTGCTGTCACTTTTATCAAGGTCAGAACTACTTGAAACCTGCAGACTAGAGATGTGTTTGGTCCCCAACTGCTGAGACATTGTAGCCACTTCTTTTAGAGCTACCCCAACATCTGAATGCACATTCTCAACCATTACCTCAACAATATTTAAGTCGCTTCTGACAGCAGCATACTCCTGGGTTTTCAACTTTAACACTTTGTTTTCTCCTACATTCTCAGAGGCTTCTTGAGTCATCATATTGCTTTTTTCACATCCAGAGAAAGACACATTAACAGATGCATTATTGTCTAAACAGGGTTGTTGTACAACTACAGCTTTCACTGGACTTTGCTCATCCACAGTAGTGTCATTTTCAATGCACAGCTCTTCAAAGTTCAATTTCGTTTGGTTGCTCCAAGTACCGCTGGCTTGCAGCGCTGGAGATGAGCTTTCCTGTATGCAGTGCTCAGTTAACACATCCTCCTTCTCCTCATATTCTTTAACAATGGCTGTTTCCTGGTTCTCTTTAGACAGGCCAGACTGGCACTTGCATAATGACTTCTCTTCAAACCTTCCAACTACTTCAACCCATCGAGAGATACAGCAGTAAGAATTCACCTGGCCATCCTCTGAAGCCTCATCCATGCCTGCCGGAGTTTTTTCATCCTGAAGATCCTCCTTCATACCACTTTTGCTCAACTCCAAGCAGAAAAATGCTTTTGCTTCTTCCAGTGTCAGAACAGTAATTTTTAACAATGACAGAGGATCGCAAGCTTCTACAGAAGGTGGCAAGGTGTCTGTCTGAGACAGTGCAGGTTCTTGGGGTATATCCACATTTGTGGTCTCATTGAAAGTGTCTGCCTGTCTGTATTTTCTTGTCTCATCAGATTCAGTTTGCTTACTTATCCTCTTAGGTGTTTGTATTCCAGGTCTCAGACATGGAGAAAAACCATTGTCTTCATGTAAAGCATCTACCTTCTCACTGAGATTCAGCAATGATGACTCGCACACTGACTCAGTAGGACAAGGAATGTGGACATCATGTTCCAAAATATGGCAATTTTCTTCTAATTTCTTCATAAACAAAGGGGAAACTTGTGAAAATATTATTGGATTTTCCAGCATCTGTACTCTCCAAAAATCAAAAATGGTCTTATAAGTGTCTGTTCTTACTGCATCAAAAAGGTTTTGAACACAATCACCCCAAAACAGCCTAAGAATATCAGAAAACATGTCTCTGTTCACTTCAGGTTCGCACAGTCTAGAAACATTTTCAAGCTGACCAATTAAATCATAAACGTCCCCAGCAGTCCAAGGAACAACAGGTACTGTGGATAAATCAAACGCACCTTCCTTTGGATAGACTTCCTGGCCACCATCATTTTCATGACCAATATTTGGTTCAATCTCATCACCACCTTTTTCAGTGCTGACATTTGATTGAATCCGAGAGTTTAAATTTGAACAAGACACTTCTGATGTGCACGCTATCCTGATGGATGACTTTTCTGCTGTCCCCAGGGACTGCTGGTTTGATAGCTGTGGTTCATCCAGAACTAACGCAGGTGAGGTTTGCATAGTATCAGTTAAAGATTTTTCACCTGACGCCGTTTCATCTGGCAAAGTGGTGGAGGATACACAACTTGGTTCGGTTTGGGACAAACTGTAAACATTTTTAATTTTGAGCGTTTCTTCATCAGTACTTGTGACATCACTTAGGTGGTTGCAATTTTGCTGCTGCGATATTGGGGGAACAACAGCCACTGCTCTCTGCACTGCTGCCGCCACACTCTGCTGACTGTTCGCAGAATGCAGCTGAAGATGACCAGCTGGACATGAGGTCTCAACAGCTGATGGCTGAGTGGCATTTTTTTCAGGGTCATTAATGTAGCTAAACCCTCCTGTGGATGTTTTGCCACTACGGACTTCAGCATTCTCCTCTGTGGACAACATCTGAATACGCTCCATGCGTTCCGCATAACTCCGAGGAAGATTTCCCACTGGGATGACTTTCTCAGCCGTAAAGCCATTTCCCTGTTTATCTTCTGTTACAGTTACAAAGTACCCCTTTCTTTGTTGATAAGAAGAGTCAACAGTCTTATCACTGCATGGCTGGCTACACGAATGCCTTGCTTGGTTTGAAAGGGAAGGACGTTGATCACAAGTGACCTCCATAATGCTAGGATAACTTGTACACTTATTTCTACTGGTTGATGGCAAGGGCTGACTTGAGGTGCACTGCACACCAGGAACAGACCCTGTAGTTGCTGTTCCATGTGCAGCAACCATTTGGCTGAAGACAGAGGACTCTACATGGTTATTCCTGTTGTTCAAGAGCTCCTGGTTCTGTTGGTTAAGAGGCAAAACGTTTTCACACCTGGCTCCTATTGATTGGAAATTGTCCGCTTGCTTTGGTGGTTGCACTGAGATTGATGGCCAGGAAGCCATGGTTGGGAGGAGACTGCCATGTTGCTGAGTGACTCCAGAGCTCTGAGGCATAGAGCCACCAACAATTCTGGACAAGATCTGGCAAGGTTTCTCCTGTGCCCTAGAAGAGGACTGCAAGTGGCCACTGCCAGAATACTGAACACCAACAATGTTGCTACACTCAGCTGGCAAAGAAAAAGTTGGGTTTGCACACTGAAGAGGCAACTCTGGGATGGTGGAATTTTTGTGGCTGGCACCAGAGTAATCCTCCACTCTGCTCACATTCACCGTACCGTTTTTAACGCAATACTTTCTTGTATGCTCATTCGGTAGAGCCAATAAACTGGGAAAAGATGTCCTGCGTCTTACATTTGTTTCTTGAGGCTTTTCTAATGAATTTCCACCAGAGCTTCTGTGCATAGAGAGCAGCTTTTGTGCTAAATTACGCTGCACCAAAGATGAGTGACCTGTAGATGTACCGTCTCCATGCACTCGAGTCACTGTTCCACAAAACAACTTCAAATTCTTTTGACCGCAATTTGCCATCTGTTGACTGTTCACTGTCACTTGGCCCACATTTGTAAATCTCAGCCTTTGGTCTGTATTTGTTAGCAGGCAAACAGCATTAGCATTCTGCCTTTGGCTGCAGGAGGAACCAGCAGCTGAAGGGGTATCCAAACTTCTTCCCTGAGTGTTCATGAACTGTTGGTATGGGAACATGGAGCCAGGTGCTACATAAGCACTCTGCTGCCAGCAATGCTTCTCACTTTGCCTGTCAGGAGAGTCACACAAAGCGTTTGCAGCAGGTACCTGTCCTTGGGCCACTGTTTTTACTGTGGGAAGAAGCTTACTTACAGGCCTTTGTGCAACAGGCACTGCAACATGTGGAAGAAATAAAGATTGTACTCCATTGTTTATCCCTGGTATTTGCGAGTTAGGTCCAATTGATGGTAAAACTTTGACATGATTCTGGCCCAAGACTGCATTCTGCTGCAGATCTTGATTTGAGGGGCCAACACAATGGCCAGTTCTGTTAACAGGAGATTGATTGTTCAAACTGACTGCAGTCCATCGGCAATCTTCTGGTGGAGCAGCAGAGCTGAAATGGAAGGGTAATGCTTGTGCATATACTGGCAAACCATTAGAATGACTGCCATTTGCTATACTTCCACTCCAGGAGGCCCCTTGTCCGGTATGTAATGATGGCCTAAACTGCAGCTGTGAATGATGCATACTGACATAGTTGTAGGAGTTGTCCTTGGCTCTCTGTTCAGTTAACACCAATTGTTGTAACCCATTGCTGGGCGGTGAAGTATTTGAGCCATTTCCTGAGGGTTGTTGATTCCAGGAAGGGTGAGTGTACAAAGGGGCCCACATTTTACCACGCTGCTGACTTGGCTGAATTCCACTGGTCCTCATGTATGGAGGTGGACAGTCACTTCTACAGAGACAGGGACACCAAACAGAAATGATTACAAATTTGGACAGGTTAAACCGCACAAAAGTTTCACCAAATTTTACTAAGCTCAGTTTGCAGATCCTCTCTCATGCCTGTTTTGTTTAGCTCACCTCTGAAAATATTTGTAGAAGCTAAAAAAATTTAACACAGATTTTGCGTACAGAGGTAATCACAAAGCTCTACCAAATGTCTTCAACGCGGTCACTGTTCTAGCAGTAAATTGGCATGCATGGTTAACTGGTTGGTTGCTTTTTTTTTCCAACTTGTTTGCTTCCCTTGTCATCTCATGAAGACACACTTCTTGTTTTCAGATGTTTGCATGCAATCCGTCAATCACAAAAAAAGCCATGTTCTTAACGTATATTGCCCTGCTGGTTATTCCGGTTTAAAAACAACTTGTACATGAGTTTATTATGGAGACCTCTGCACTAAAATGTTAGTCCTTTCACTTTATTACTAAGAACTTATATACGACGCATGCAAACGTTGACATGTACTCAGAGCCATTTACACTCGGGTTCTCACGGAAGCAATATCAGTGTCAATAAGCGATGAATTAAAAAAAAAAAAAGTGTTTGGGTAATTTACTGCGAGCGAGAAACTAAAAGCTGTGAGTGAAGCTGATATTATTGGAAATCATGCCGCTGGCGGAAAGTACGGTATTCACGAGTCATGTACGTGCCCAAAGTGTAACTGCTGTGCAAATGGATAAAGATTTGGTTAGGAAAAGCTGAATGGCAAGTATTCAACTGAAATTTCTTTTTCATTTCTGTGTTGTTTTTTTTTTTTTTTTCTCTGACGAAGTATTTGAAATTAGCTATTTTGAAGCACATCTGCAGAAATTTAGTAAAATTGCTATGTAATCACATGTAATTTTTATTTTGTCTTTAAAAATATAGGGTGCAGGTCTAATTCTGTGGCGCATGGTATTTGGGATTAAACAATATAAATGGGATATTACATCAAAAAGACCAAAGCCCTCTGGAGCTCAGAGTCAAAAAAGAAGAAACAAGAATGAGAAAATTTGGAAAAAAAAGAATGAATGCTGAATGAATTATCTATCTAGTGCTACTGTTACAGCAGAGAATTACTGTATTATCCAATATGAATAATAATTACATTTGCTAATTTAATAAGTAGCTGGTTAATTTTAGTTACTCCCACTTTAAGTGAGAAAAGTGTATTTAAAAAAATTGAGAACTACACTTTTTTTTTGTAAGCATGTTGCATGAACCAGTCACCGACTCAAAAAACCAGACATAGGTGTTTATTTGATATCTTAGTCCTGTTAGCTCATGTTAGCCCTGCTTTAAAAGTCAATCAGTCAATTTGTTATTTCTACAAATAAGATTTTTAAAAGTGGAAGTTTTGTTCACCAAATTGGGAAGGCATGTTAACAATATCTGATATTAGTATTAAATGGACCTAATACAGTGTAAACACAGTCTTTTACAAAGAGTAACAAAAAAGTGTTTTTCTTACAGTGGGGAAAAGTCATGATATCTGATTTTCTTCATAGTGGAAAAGAAATTGATCATGAGCAGATTTGTTTTGTTTGTTTTAACATTTAAATACTGAAATAATATTGGAAAAGATTTATGCAAAATATGCATAGTTTTCAGTGAAATAACATAAAACCATTACATTGTGTAAGCCCCCCAAAAGGTTGGGGAAAACACTAATTACTCTTGCTGTTTAGAATGTTATAGCCTTTAATGTGGCTTAGGTGCTGCTATTGGCTGGGTTTCACTATAAGCAGCTCTTAATTCATATACTGTAACACAGTGTCCAACCCCTGCCATGCCTGGGGCCTCTGTGGGTGCTTCAGCCTGCACCTCTGCACAGCCAAGTGATGCTGCTTTAGGTTCTTCTGCCCTCTTCACCTCTGCCTCTACACAGTCAAGTCACTCAGCATCAGGAATCAACAAAAAGGCTTCACCAACAGGCCTTGCAGCCTGGCCACATGTTTAACTGATAAGCACAAAGCTTGTTCTAAAAGGACCTAATCAAATCAAAAAGGGTTTCATGTTTCCCCAAATAAAAAGACAGGAGAAGGTGTTAGCATGACTATTTCAACAGAATCATAGTCAATGGGAAGGGAAAAAAATCCAAAAGAAGCTGGTCGGTGTACTCAAAACGAGTGATGGTTTGTACTGCTTCTGCTGCAAACTGTTTGCTCAGAGAGATTTCAAATTAAATTGAGAAGGACTAAATGATTGTAAAAATGCAAGCCACTTGCTAAAAGCCCCTGAGGATAGTCAAGAGCACAATACACACATGGCAACGTGGAAAGAATCGAAGGTCCATCTTGCAAAGGGGCTAACAACTGATAAGCAAGAGATGGCACTAGTTGAGGCAGAGAGGAACAGGTGGTGTGAAATTCTTCCAAGATTGGTGGCAAAAATTCAGTCCTTATCTATAAAACAATATGGCTTTAAAGTGGTCTGCAGATTCCTTAAACTGGATAACAGTAATTTTCTCAAAAAGGTGGAACTCATGGCCAAATTTAACCAAGTAATAAAGCAGCATGTTGGTAGGATGCAAAGTGGAGCTGGTAACCACACACGCAAAATAATCCAAAAGAACTCATAGACTCCATCAGTGCAGAAGTACTGAAAAACATAGTGGAGGAGATTTTAAAAGTATTTCTCCATTATTTTAGAATGCACCCCTGGTCTCAGTCATAAGGAACAGCTCTTTGGCAAAGGAGAGTCCTATGACAACAATGCCAACATGAAGGAAAGAATAAAGGTGTTCAGGCTAGGCTGCTTCAACAGGACTCAAGAGCCTTTTTTGTTCCATGTGGTGCCCACACATTAAATCTGGTGGTAGCTGATGCTGCTAAGAGATCAAAAGATGCCATTGGCTACTTTCGATATTTGACTAAATTATTCCAACTCTTCTCAGCCTTCCCCCACCAGAGGGGACATGCTTGTTAAACACGCGTAAACCACCCTGAAACCCTGGTCAGAGACCAGGTGGGAAAGCAGGATAAAAAGCCCTGAAGGTACCAGGCTGGGCAAGTTAGAGAGGCTCTTCTGGAGGTGAAAGAAACTACAGAAGACTCTGTGATGAATGCTGAAGCCCAGTCTTTAGCTGAGGATCCTACAGCTTTTCTATTTGCATAGTCATATGGTATGACATCCTCAACAAAATCCAGCATGAGGGTAACTTGATGCAGTCACCCTCCATGCAGCTAGACTGTGGTTATAAAAGTTATGACTTTTCGGTTTGTTCTGTGTTAACCTCTAAATATTATGTTTCCAAGTAACGGATGAGTTTGCTTTCAGTAATGAATGTTATAATTAGACTAAGTGAAAAACAGCAAGGCACCCTGGCCATCCCTCCCCAAATTCCTGACAGTCTTTCAAGCAACTTGTAACCCTACTTATCTCAAAGACGTTCCTTAAATCTTGATCTAGTCCTTGGTCCCATTCTCACTTTGTACCTGCACGGGATACTCCGGGAAGGGAGGGGTGCAGCTGCTGCTGGTGTACAACTATAAATAACCTGTCGAGCTTGTAGTTGAGGCTTTGCAGCATCAGAAAGCTTTTCTGTTTCTGTGTGGAGCCTCTTTGCGCAAAGATTCCCATTAATAAAGCTTTTAAAATCATATCTGTCTGGTCTCCAGAAAATTTCTACAACATTGACTTGCTGAAGAAAACCACAGACTCTCTCACCCACTAGAGGAACTCTGGTTTTTATGATTCACAGATAGCTGCAAAAGAGATGTGCAAGGAGATGAATGTGGAGGCTGTACTCAAATGGAAGCGGCTGAGAACCACACAAAAACACTGCTTATGAGGCAAGTGAGGACTCTACTGGTGATGCATATCAAAAGATGGAAGTGACATCTTTTAACATGGTAATGGACACAGCACACTCTTAGTATTTTGTATATTTTACTCATGTATTTTACAAGTGTTTACTTGCATTTTACATGTGTTTTATGCCAATTTATTAGTCTATTCTTTATTCTAAAATAATGTCTGTACGGTTCCTTTAGTAGTTTTGTGTGTGAAATAAGAGTATTTCATCATTTTATATTTGCAGCGATTTCTTTAATACAGTATTTTGTGTAATAGCTTACTTATTGTATTTATAACAAGTCTCACACCACTCAGCTGTTTTTGTGTTTTTTCCTAAAATAAAAAAAAAAAACGGATTTCTGTAATATTTTGTTTGCGCAATACTCTTTGGAATACTATAATGTATTTATAATTAATTTTATGAAACTTCTATTACTGTTTTGTTATTACTGTTTGTGAGTTTTTTTTATTCTAAAATAAAGTAAATATGTAAGACATAAAGCCATATGCAGTTTCTGTGTAAGGGTGTGAACACAGCAATTGGAGATGGAACTGATAGCAATGTAAGGGGCTCCAGCTAAAATCTTGCTTTAGGGCATCAAATCGGTCAGGACTAGATCTGTAAGTACTAACATAAGGTTTAGTGGATTCTGTCATAAATACATGAAACATAAGAGTTATTGCAGAGAGCAAAATTAAATCAAGTGTTCTTAGACAATGTCTTGATTAAATTAACGTCAGTAACATACTGTAATAGCTGTAATGTTCTTTCTGTTGTTCAATTGTTCCGTACCTGTTACAGTGCGAGGTGGTGCTGCGGGGTTTTTGGGGGTTATGACTTTGTGTAAAAGTGAGTGAGTCTGACAGTAGAATACGGAGTAGGCGATTTGTGAAGAGCGGGACTCGGTTCCGAAGCTTTTGTGTATTATTAACGCATTTTGTGAGGGTTCAGCGTGAGCTGCGCCTATGACAGCAGCTCGTGTTAACGGTCCGTAACTTGTAAATAAAGCCCGTTAAAGAGCTCGGCTCGGCTGATCACTTCCCTGTGAGTACGGGGCATTACAATACCAACAAAAACTTTGACATTATCTGTTCAAAGACCAGAATAAGTATGCATTAATAAAAATAATATAGGATACTTCCACAGTTCAGTTTTAAATTATTTTAAAAACGCAAGAATCTGAGCAATTAAATAAGCGCATTTAACGGGCCCCCCGCACGCCGACAGCGTTACTCTGGGCTCACCTTCCTACACGCCGTTCACAGCGCCATCCCGTGGCCGAACGCCTTAAAGCAAAAGCCCAAGCAAAGCAGAGAGGCCGTCCGACATTTACCAGTCCCAAATTACTCGAAACACCATGAGGAAACCATCAGTAACGTTATCCAGAATGCACTTAAGATGGAATAGACACAGCTCGTTTTGAATTAAAATTCAGCCGTTTGGTGCATTTTCAAAAGTATCTTAGCAACTTCTAAAAATCATGCGTATGGATTTATTTCGTTTAATATATTTTTTAAATAAGAGAAATAACCGAGTAGTTCCCGAGAAGTTTCTTTGCACATTTTACAACACCCTACTCTCAAGTAGTACGACTACAACCTAAACTGCATGCAGGACAGATGTTATTCATTTGCAAATAATGTTTCGCAATGCTGCCTAAATATTTGTACTCATCTGTCATTTTTAGGGGCAGGTCTCCAAACGGTACCAATGGCATTAAACAAAGGAAGCAGTGTAGGTACTCTTCCACATAATCACATATCGGGACTTGTGCTAATAAGATGATTAATTACAGGGTTTATGGGAATGATACAGGTGGCATTACGTAAGTTTACGATCAGACATAAGTATGCATGTTTTTATGAGACTATTGGTGTTAAAGACACGAGTGCTGCCAACTCCCTGACACTGACAACAGAAAATGGCACGGAAAACCCGTCTGAAACTAGAAGTGGCGAAGAATTAAGAAACAACAGAGGCGCAGAACCAAAAAGGTGTCATCAATTTGCAAAAAGATGAGTGAATAGCAATGTTATGCAACTCTCAAACTATAAGACGTGTAATTGGAATCAGAAGCTATGAAGTCTGTGTTTATTCCACGATAACAATCATACATAAATTATACCTTACAAAATACATTCGTTGAGACTCAAAATGTAAAACAATTGTCATCCTACATACATCATGCGTGTCATTTGACAGTCTCGAAATACTGTCAAACGAAAATGTTACATAATTCACAAACACTAACTTGAAGCTTCATGTAATAATGAAAATACCCACTTTTTTCCAAATATAAAGTCTTCTTATGCAATGTACAATTTCAGTTTACGTTTTACAATATATTTTGCATACAAATATCGAGACACCAGGTTTTGGAAGCACATTAGTCTTTTTTTGTTGACACTATAATCAGCATTACATTCATTTCCTGTTTGGAACCCACGTGCAACTTAAAAGACCAACATTTTAATGTTTTCAGTAAATGTTACCGCTGAGAAAGTCGCGTGACTATACCGCCTGCAACCCCCCCCCCCCCAAAAAAAAAACAGTTCTATCTATTTATTACTAAGTATTCGTTGAGACAGCAAAATTCGTACTAAATCATTTTTGCGGCACTTGTAGGTGTTGCATTAATTGATTTCAAGATAATTACTACTTTTTACACCATACCTGTGGCGTTTTGCGGTAAACACACATTTAACTTACGGATTGTTAAAGGAGCGTTCAGCAGTGTCCATCTTCCAAGGAAAGCGTTGTAAGCATCCATATCTTACTGCAAATAGCTCACAAGTAGTATTTACTCCACCTCCATCCCTTCAGAAAAAAAAGTTTTACATCCCCTCGTACGCGCTGTTTCTTGGAACTCCAAACCCCGCCTCCTCTTCCCCGTTTGCCTCTAGAAACCATGGAACAACTAGAAAGCGCACCAAGCACGACTGTTTGCATTAAAAGGCTCGCAATTCGTTCGTTGTGCCCCTAAATACCTGCCATTGCAATATAATTTCTTTTTTCTATAGCGCAATTCGCAATGTCGTGATTCCAAGCAAAAACAAAAAGATTATGGTTTCAGCAAAGTTTTATTCAAAGACAGCGACACAAATGTAGTTGTGGTTCTGCAGACAGTGTAGTTTAGATTATATAATAGTTTAGTTTCTTTGGTCGTTGCACTTATTTGTTTGTACGGTGGAATGTGTGCTGTGTATTCTGCGAGGAGCGGCGCCGTTTTGGTTCGTGCCGTTGGTTTCACGCCAGGCTTTGTGGGTGTGGAGAGTGAGATGTGAAGTGAGATATGGTGCCGTGTCGCCGTTTGGCTTTGAATAAAGAAGATTATTGAAGAGACAAACTTTAGCCCGCTCATTAAGCACAGCCGGACACACTGGAGTCCGTTGTCAACCACAATAAAATAAGGGTCACACAAAAACAAGGAGAAGGTGGTCTGGGGAGCATCTTGCGCACTTAGCGTTATCTCAAAAAAAGAAAAGTACTACCTAACAGCAAGTGTTCATCTCCATTTATAAAGTGGTAATGAGTGGCTAGGCGACACATTTAACCAACCACATTATATTTCACCAGAAAGAC
This sequence comes from Chitala chitala, assembly GCA_025773905.1. NCBI lineage: Eukaryota > Metazoa > Chordata > Actinopteri > Osteoglossiformes > Notopteridae > Chitala > Chitala chitala. The sequence continues at coordinate 15,981 of JABJVR010001820.1, forward strand.
CTAAGAGACCTAAAACATAAACTTAAAAATATAATACTGACACATAGACCTAAATAGTACTGACAGAAAGACCAACGCTAAAAAGTCATTATTTAAATTCAAAAGAACTTTATTCCAGGTGGAAGTTGCTTTGCCGCCTTAAAGCCGCACTCCACTCTACAAGACAGGAAATCTGTAAGTTTAGTCATGTCAGCTGGACTTCTTTCTCATTTATGCAGAAACTTTTCACCTTTTACCAAAAGGCTTCTTCAGTCTGATGAAAGCACTATATACCTATCAGGGTAGCAGGCCACACCCATTCCTGAATAGACTTATTAGTGTAAGAAAAGGTGAAGTTAGAGTCCTAGAGAATAGGGGGTCGTTACGTATGATGACCACGGACTCTCAAGATTGCCTTGGACTGTGTTTTCTGCCCTATGGTGCAATGTCCTGATGACCCCTAACTTGTGTTGCAGTGGATGGTGGGATTCAAACAACAGGTACTGGGCTGTGTGTGTGGCTTTCCAGTAAACTTCAACTTCTAGGTTCCCATTGGTCCCGATGAGAACTGCACTGTCCAGGAAGTCCAGAAGAGATTAAGAAGGGGTGGCAAGAAAACACAGAAGAACTATATAAGAAAGATCTTAATGTCCCTGATAACCACAATGATGTGGTCACTGACCTTGAGCCAGAAATCCTGGAGAGTGAAGTCATGTGGGCCTTAGAAAGCATTATTAACAACAAAGCTAGTACTTACGACAGTATTCCAGCTGAGCTATTTAAAATCCTAAATGATGGTGCTGTTAAAGTGCTGCCAGCAAATTTGGAAAACTCAATAGTGGCCACAGGATTGGAAAAGGTCAGTTTGTGTTCCAATTCCAAAGAAGGGCGATGTCAAAGAATGTTCAAATTACCATACAATTGCACTCATTTCACATGCTAGCAAGGTTACACTCAAAATCCTACAAGGTAGGCTTCAGCAGTATGTGAACTGAGGACTACCAGAAGTACAATCGGGGTTTCAAAGAGGCAGAGGAACTAGAGATCAAATTGCCAACATTCGCTGGATCATGGAGAAAGAGAGTTCCAGAAAAACATCTACTCCTGCATCATTGACTATGCCAAAGCCTTTGACTGTGTGGATCATAACAAACTGTGGCAAATTCTTAAAGAGATGAGAGTACCAGACTACCTAACCTACCTCCTGAGAAATCTGTATGCGGGTCAAGAAGCAACCGTTAGAACTGGACATGGAACAACCGATTGAAAATGGAGTATGACAAGGCTATATACATATTGTCACCCTGCTTATTTAACTTATATACAGAGCATATCATGAGAAATGCAGGGCTGGACAAATCACAAGCCAGAATTAACATTACAGGGAGAAATATCAACAACCTCAGATTTGCAGAGGATACCACCCTAATGGCAGAAAGTGAAGAGGAACTAAAAAGCCTCTTGATGAGGGTAAAAGAGGAGAGTGAAAAAGCTGTCTTGGAACTCAATGTTAAAAAAACTAAGATCATGGCATCTGGTCCCATCACGTCCTGCCAAATAGAAGGGGAAGAAATGGAAGCAGTGACAAATTAAATTTTCTTGGGCTCCAAGATCACCACAGATGGTGATTGCAGCCATGAAATTAAAAGATGTTTGCTCCTTTGGAAGAAAGCTGTGGCAAACCTAGACAGCATATTAAATAGATATCACCTTGCTAGCAAAGGTCTGGATAGGCAAAGCTATGGTTTTCACAAAAGTAATGTATGGCTGTGAGAGTTGGACTATAAGGAGAGCTGAGCACTGAAGAATTGATGCTTTTGAACTGTTGTACTGGAGAAGACTCTCAAGATTGCCTTGGACTGCAAGGAGGTCAAACCAGTCAGTTCTAAAGGAAAGCAACCCTGAATGCTCATTGGAAGGACAGATACTGAAGATGAAGCTAAAATACTTTGAGCACCTAATGCAAAGAAAGGACTCAATGGAAAAGACCCTTATACTGGGATGGTTGGATAACATTATAAACGCAGTGGGAATGAGTTTGAATAAACTCCGGCAGACAGTGGAGGACAGGAAGGCCTGATGTGCTGTGGTCCATAGGAGCACGAAGAGTCGGACATGACTAAATGACTGAACAAAAATAAAAGATAATATTTTTAACTAAGCTTTGTCACATAGAATCCAAGAACCTCTCCCCTCGCCTTTAAAGTTCACTGGAGCCTTAATACAAGGGTGACTCCACAAATCGTTTCTTATCACTCACATTACAATGCACCTTTGACAAAAGTGACATTAACACCTTGTTAAGAAGCACATTGCAATGCCTTATCCCTGATGTTCACACATTCGCATTCCATTACAGGATGTAAACACTGCATCATGTTGTTATTTTATATATATATATATATATATATATATATATAAAATTGTCCCCTCGTCCTCCACGGGCGGTCTTATCCATCCAAGCTCGGGTCCTCTACCAGAGGCCTGGGAGCTTGAGGGTTCTGCGCAGTATCTTTGC
>JABJVR010001821.1:0-18473 GCA_025773905.1 Chitala chitala
CATTGGGAAGGTGTTGGATAGGCCCTTAAAGTAGGTATTCAATATAGATATTGTGGTAAAGGAGAGGTGGAAGGGCCGCCTTGATCTGTAGGTCCCATCAGTCTCTTAGGGTGATACAATTTCACCTGCAAAGGTAAGTGGTGCACTACTGGTTGAGTACATGTCTCACGGGTGTGGAAGGTTTTCATAGGGCATGCCCTTTAGTGCTCCACATGTTTTAGATTCCTTTTTAGAGCCTTTTTTTAGCCATTTGGAGTATAAAAAGGTCACTTTATTTATTACTGTCAAAAAAAATTATAAAAAAAAAAAAATCTATTAAGCACTCAGGCAACGTGCACGGCAATCACCTGAAACACACTCATGCTGGGGAACCGGGGGGGTGTAGAAGGTACGCATTTTCACTCACATATACACACTAATGGTGATATACACAACTATTTACAGGATGCTGCTGGGATATGTAAATGGGATCGGATGGTCGAACAGCAGCACTGAAACAATGCACTGACACTAAAATAATATACAGGAATGTTGTCATCGTGAGGTACCATACTCAATGTGTAAGGCAAATTCAAATAAAATATTTCCTGTTTATTCTTTGCATTGTACCCACTAGTATTTACCATGCAAAAGCAGTAGTCATCAACATGATTTTTTGGCTTATGCCAGACCACTGGAATTCCGAATTTACCGATAAGTAAGCATCACTGAATTTCATAAAATATCAGGCAAACCCTACATTATAGAGAAAAACGGATATCATTTTCGAAATCAGCAGGTTAAAATCATTTAGAAAAATTTGTTTTTTGCAACTCATCCAAAATCATGCATACCTGTGTTACAGTCGACACGGGCTGTTGTAGTCACGTGATGATGGCGGCGGAAAGGTCGGTGCAGCAACATGTCTGCGTCCGGCGATGCTTCATCGTTCGACAAGGCGCCGTGACGCATTCGGAAAAGGAGGCGTTGTCACGCGACGCTAAAGCGCCTCTGTCCCTGACCGGCAACCGGAGTAGGGCGTCACTCATCGGTAACGTCCTTTTAAGGATAGTGATATTAAAGAAATCCAGCACTGGATCGTTATTTTTGTATATAAGATTGATTTTTTAATATTTAAACAGCAACTTGGTTTTAAAAATCAGAGCAAAAATGATCAAGAACGGTCACCATTCCGCTAGCGAAACGGGGAAAGAGAATGGATCGCACACGGTTTCCAGCGCTTGCAGTCCGGAGAAGAGGAAGCGTACTGTCCGTGTGTGGTGCGACGGATGGTGAGTGCGTCTGGACAGCAGTCCGTCCGCTCTCATACGAGCGGTGCGCTCCAGCACCGTCTTATGTGCTAATGGCTTCTGCTGTTCTGCAGTTGTGCGTGGCTTGGAGATGGTACTGCGGTGTCAAATTTTATTGCCGGCGTTCCGTTATCCTGAGCCAGTAGCTGTCAGTGTGTACCGTGACCGATACAACACTTATTCCTGATATAACTGCTGACAGACAGTTAACTATCTAGTTATTAAAATGTAATTTACACCGATACATCTTGCCACCCATTTTAGTTAACTGACAGTAACAACTCTAGTACTAGTGTAGATAAAAATGCATCAAGACGTTATCAGAGCTAGGGACAGAAAACCAGTTTTGACTGTGAACCATATAAAGTAAGATTATGTAACTCTTAATCCATCGGTGTCATTTTATAAGCGGATGTGTAGGCCATATGTATTTGTAGCCGTTACATTTTTTTGTAACTTCTATAATAAATGTTGAAATTCTAACCTGTGCTTTAAGACCGTTATAGGATGGAGTTCGGTCTAAATCACTGTGAAATACTAAAAAAATAGAATTATTGCATCGTTATCATATAAAGGACTGACAAAGCGCAAACTGTAATCCTCTGAATTGTAACTTGTCCTTGCATATTTACCAGCCCATTTACATTCTGCCGGTGTTTTCTCTGGAGGCACTCTTACAGTTGTTAGTATTGCAGCCACAGTGTTGATGTTCATTTATCGTTGCCCAAAGCTGCAGTCGTGAAATTGTACTGTTGTGTCGTTTTGTATTTGATCGCGTCACGTTCTGGAACTTTGGCTCTTAGTTACACATCACTTTTATAGACGTCATACAGTGACGGATGAACCCTGTTGAACGTTAACTACCAAAACAAGTCTGTTAGACGATGGGTTAAGGATGGCATTTCTAACTTTTTTTTAATAATAATTATTATTCCTGTGGCTGGTTACATCGAGGTGTGTCCTTCTTATAACTCCAGGGTGAAGGGCCTGCCTGAAGGCATCTGCAAAACTGTTTCTTATTATGTAACACCAGTTTGAGCAGGGGGCGGGGAAACACGGTGCTGGAGGGCTACAGTGGGCGCGGGTTTTTCTTTCAACCAATTCATTCAATTTAATTTGAACATTATATCTTAATGAAATATCAATTACATAGTAGCTTCCCCAAAATTCTTCCAGATGATTTTCATCTGTATGTGATTAGTTTCCTTAATTTATTGAGAGAAAGGAGTTACAAAGGAGAACGGTAAAGGTGACTCTTGTACTTTAAGGTCTACAATAAAAATATAAATCACTTTACAATATAACTGTAATTGCAGAAGCAGAGTAGAAAACGTATGGATAATTCAGCATGGTGTTTAGTTCAAACCATTCATTCATTCATTGTTTTCAAATTGTAATTAATGGATAGCAAAACCAGGAGGTAATGTCAAAGAATGCTTAATCAAGAGCAGTGATGTATGTAATTGTTAACAAGAAATTGATTCAAAGATAAAAAATTTTCCGTAACTGTTAAAAATGGGAAGAAGCAACATCAGTAATTCTTTGTTATGCTTTTTAACTTTTTATTTTAAAGTGTAAAGCTTAATGGGAAATTGTGGATTGGCAGTAATTATACAAAAAAAGTAAGTTAATTGATATTAAGGTCCAATTAAAGCAACAATTTTACAACAGTCTGAAACAAAAACCTGTATCCACTGTGGCCCTCCAAGACCATGATTCTCCACTCCTGAGTTAGAGCAAGGTGTGCCTCCGAACAAAGCTGTCCTTGCTCACCTCCTGCGTTCGTTCGGTTTGTAACCAAGACCAGAATTGCAAAATAATGCCATAGCTTAATCAAGATAGAAAAAAGTGATTCTGAGATAAGACTAGAGAGTTAATACAAGGTTACATACTAGATGTATGCATCTATCCTTGGCAAAGGGCACCATCCCTGCCTATGCTTAAGATGGACATTTTACTGAAACAACTGAGGATATGTACCACTCTACCTAAACATCTAATGTCCTATGATTGCATGCAGATTTGAAGGTTTGGGGGGGAGGGGCTAGGGCATGATGTGATACTGTGGTGTGAGGTTACCCAGACATGGCAAACATCACCCTGGTACATACTTCCCTCTGCAAATGTTGGCAGTTCGCTTCAGCTGGTGCCTTTTGTGTCCAGTGATTGGAGTGTTCTGCCTCTCTGAGGTCTTGTCCGCACTTTGCCAGTGTCCTGTAGAGAGGACTGCATTTCTGTTCTGACAGCACTTGTGCAGTGATGGCAGTGTGTTCCCACAACCTTGAGTCCTGTTTGAACTAAAATTTATAAAGGGAAAAGAACATGAATTGTCAGTGTTTAAATATTGAAATAACATAATTTCAAAAACTTGCATACAGTAACTGCATGTGGGAAATTACAATGCACACCTATTATGTACAGAGTGATTACTGACAGTTTTCCATTATGTTAATGGTTACATTATGATTGTATTAATGCTGTCTCTCTCCATGATGTGGGATGGGTTTGCCTTGTTACTTGGACTGTTGTGGATTGTTTGGACATGTGCACACAAGTCTTTTTTTTCTGCAGGTGTGTCAGAAAGCCAGGTTGAGCTGGTGGAGATATACTGTAATATGAAAGATGTAAACCCTAGAGGGTGACATGGCACAGGATAGAAAGCTCCAGTTTGGTCACTACCCTTGCACTGCTAATGCTGTTGCATAGGGAATGCATGGGCTCAGGGACTGTGTGGCCTTACTGCTTGCCCTGTGGCAAAGGAGGAGGGAAAGTAGGTCAGAGGTTTGTCATTTCAGCAGGCCTGTGAAGGATGCAGTGAAGGAAGAATGTGCTATTATTATTGTGCATCATTACATGGAAGATTTCTGTAATAAACGGCACTACATACAGAGGATAAGCACACAGCCTATCCAAGAAATTTGTGCAACTTTGTGGTTTTCACTGGTAGGCACTTTCCTAGCTGTTTCTGAAGTAGTATGGGAAGACTGCTCTTTAAACGGTCCAACAAATGTGACCCCCCCCCCCCCCACATCCTCAGAGGATCTTCCATCCTTCTTGTGCAGCTTGTGCTAGTCTCATGCATGTGGATTAGTCAGGGAGGTGTACATATAGAGACGGATGTTGCAGATTGTTGACGTGAAAAATGGATTTAAACACAGCCACTAAGGCATGTCTCCAGTCAGACTTCACTTCTAGTTAGTCCTCTGGTGATATCACTTGCTCACAGTTTTTTTTTTTTCTTCTGAATATAAAATATTAAACAAATTAAATACTTAACTTAAGAGCCTTGATTTAGCATCCTGGTGGCTCAATGGGTAAAACATTAGGCTGGGATGTAGAAGTCTTCTGGTTCAAAGCCCAGCCAGGTGTGTCCTTAAGCAAAATGTTGATATTCTAGCTCCTTGGGCACTGTATGTGGCTGCCAACTGCTCCTACAGGGGATGGGTTAAAAATGACATAAAACATACAATGACAATTTTTCCCAGGACCCATCAAGGAAAGTAATTCATTAATTTTACAAATATATTTATAGATGTAAAATTAATTGATCTTGGTATAAAATATAGTTTCCTATAACTGTTATCCATACAACTTTGGCGTCTTTGACCTGTACATAATGCGTGGAGTTATTTACTCACCAGATCACTTGACGCAAAAGGGCATTTGTGAAGTTTTCTCTTTGCAGAGTAGTTCTTGCATGGATTTATTTTCCTAACCAAAGTACAAAGTCTTCCAGTCCTTGGCAGTCAGAAGCTGATGTCACCTAGAGCTGGCTGTGCTGACGTCATGTATGTTGATGTAGGTGAAATGGCATGGACCTTGTGCACCATGTGGCACCATGTGGGTAGTATCTGTGGACTCTCTGTCCCACACATTACCCTGGAATAGGGTAAAGATTAATATGTTGTTATACTTTGTGTGTACACTGGGAGGGGAAAAAGAGCACCCAAAGTTAATCAATCAGTCTGATTAGCCTGTTTGCCTGTGGTTTGTCTGTGAACTCTCCTGTTTCACTGGGCCTCTTCACTTTGGTAACTTTAGTACAGATGGTCTACACCTCCATACATCTCTGATACAAGTGTGACAAGCTAAGACATGCACTGCTCATCTGTATGAAGCCAAACGAAGTAGTGCCCCTTGTCTGCCTTGCTAAACTGTTTCTCATTAGGGTAGCATGCGGCATAGTGATTAAAAATCTGAGTGGATGTGCTACATTGCAAGAAAAACTAACAAGTCTTTTTATTAGTAACTGTACTATAGGGTTACTGCTAATATTACAGTGTTTCTGCATAGTGTAGGTTGAGATCTTTAGTTTGTCTGTTAAGGAAATGGTTGCGGGTCTTTTTTTTTTTGTTAAGTGAATACAAGGGGCATTTCTGACATCTTGGTTGCCTTCACTAAAGCCAGGTACTGACGTTTCCACGTCTTCCTCATTGTTCTAATCACTGAGCTCTGTGTTACAGCTATGACATGGTGCACTATGGGCATTCCAACCAGCTGCGTCAGGCAAAAGCCATGGGCGATTACCTCGTCGTCGGAGTGCACACCGATGGTGAGTGCTCCGTCCTGCTTCTCAGAACCGAACCGACAGGCCCATCGTTGTCCTAGACCTACACAGAGGGCCAATTTATTACGTGGCTGAACATGCATGGACAAAGACAGCGTCAGTGAGTTCTTTCAATACACATACTGACGTGAGAACACTTCTTTACCCTCACATTTCACGTTCCCTTCCCTTACTTACAGAGGAGATCTCAAAGCACAAGGGCCCCCCTGTGTTCACGCAGGAGGAGCGGTACAAGATGGTCCGTGCCATTAAATGGGTGGATGAGATTGCAGAGGGGGCACCGTACGTCACCACACTGGAGACCCTCGATAAGTACAACTGTGACTTCTGCGTCCACGGAGGTGAGGATTGTCCCCGTGCTTGTGACTAAAGAAGTGGCTGTCAGTACATGGTTATAGGTTCGACGCACCTTTTGGGTATTGCTGTTGTATCATCCAGCTGGCCACCTGATCGTAACCACTTCAGGGTGTAGACTCTAGGATGTGATAATTTTTTTTTTTTATTTGTACTAATTTGCATGGCTGTACATTGTGATAATCTTGATTCTTTTTATGGCATCGAGGTACCCATATTGCGTGTTTGTTTACAGATGACATTACACTAACAGTGGATGGCAAAGATACATATGAGGAGGTGAAGAAGTCTGGGAGATACAGGTATGACAGCATGCGTGGTGTACTAGTTCTCTTACCATGTTAATGCGCTCTAGTGCTGGGATACGTTACAAAGCATCTCAACAGTAACCTGAGGGAAGCCTGACAGCAGACAGCGGAAGAGTTTCGTGTGTCATTCAGTGACTGCTTGTTTGCCTTGTAGCGATGAAATGTCAGTTTTGTTAATCTTAACCCATGTTGTCACTGCATCTTTTGGGCACTTGTGTTTAAACTCAAAGGCGCTGTTTGTTCACTTTCTGTGACCCTGGTTGAAACAAGAGACGCTTGTGCTGTGTTTCAGGGAGTGCAAACGGACACAGGGGGTGTCCACGACGGACCTGGTTGGTCGAATGCTGCTGCTGACCAAGGCCCACCACAGCAACATCGTGAGTGCCGCACAAGTCCTGCACTCTGCCTCGCCCCCCCGAGCTCCCGGATCTACCCGCTGTCCACTCTGTATTTCATTGACTTTAAATGCTAAATTGTAAAAGCTGTTTTTTTTTTCTGGGAGATGGACTAAGTCATACAGGAATAGTGTACATGTGCACGTGTCCATATTTGTGTATCGGAGTGAACATTTTGGTTAAGAGCTAGTACTGGTCTGCTTTGTCATCTGCATGTCTGTCACTTTGTCACTGAATAGCTGTTAACACAAATGACTTTTTTCCTTTCTGTGTAAATTGATTTTTACAGGACAATCCAGACTACCAGCAGCACACAGACAACTTTGGCAAGGTGTGAGCTTTTTGGTCATATTCTCAACGTTCTGGTCTGCATGGCCCTTCCGTATTTGCGTGTTTCATTCGTTTTGACTCTACTTGAGAGGCAGTCACCAGATGCTGAGAGAATGGTCCTAACGCGACGTCAGGCAGGACCGGCAGGGAACCTGTCTGCTCTGCAGAGGCCTGATTATTCTAAAGTTAATTTTATGTCTCCAGAAATGAGCCATGTACACATCAGTCATAAATATTCAACCCTTTTGTATTAGAATCCACAAAAGTGGATTCTATAAGCAGATGGTCTGAAAATATATGAAAAATTTAAAATTTTTATTTTCTAATGGTGGAGGGGTGAGCTAGGCCTCCTATTCAGGTGAATAGAACATGTCATTCCACCTTGTGACCACAGGGTGAAGTAAGAGTACAGCATAAGTTTGTACATACTGTATTTCTCAGTGCACCCTGGGATAGCCCAAGAGAAGCCATTTTTGTGTGATATCGATGCCAGCAGGAAGAGTGATGTGATGTAGCGCCCTTTGACCAGTGCTGGAGTGTACTTATACAGAGTGACTTACACCAACCAAGAAGAAAACACAAACTGTATGAAGTTAAAAAAATTACTTACAGGACTGCTGACCAAGACATACCTTCTGGCAATGTTTTATTGCATGGTTGAATGACCTTTGAAATGTAGAAAAGATAGCTTTGTTAGACTGCCTGTTATTCTTGGAATCCCAATCAAGCAAGTATTAATGAATCGATAAGAAAGTTTTAAGTAAGATGTAGACCTTTAAGGTAATTTTTCATTGGAACCTGGACTTTTAAATATCACAAAAATGTATACTATTCATTGTAGGGTAAGGAATAGAATTTCTGCGCTCTTTAGCTGATGTTATGGTTAGTTAACAGTTACAACTGACAGCATTTACTGCTGTTCTGTTGCTGTTTGTATCATGTTTCTACAGCAGAGCTTAGTGTTAGCAGGATGGCAATGGAGGAGTTGAGTGTTTTGCATGTTATCTTGTTCCATGAACCTTGCACAGTGTATAGTGATGAATCCTTAATGTCTCTTGGTTATGTCTAAGCCAGTGTCTAATCAATGGAAAATGTTACAGGGTCCCAAAGGCCATAGCCCATGGACAGGCGTGTCCCAGTTCCTCCAGACATCCCAGAAGATCATCCAGTTTGCCTCGGGGAAGGAGCCACAGCCTGGGGACACCATCATCTATGTGGCTGGAGCTTTTGACCTCTTTCGTATCCTTTGGTGATCAGTGGGACTGTTAAATTGAGTAAGACTGTGGGAGTGGAGCTCAGGAGTAACCTTCCTTCAGTACAGCCTCTTCATGGGGAACACTTCACTGGTTGCATGTGAATGGTGGAACCTTTGTTCTCAGCCCCACAGTCCTGTTGGATGTTTCGTATCAAGGTCATTTAGAGGTAAACATGGGTGTCCCATCCCACAGTGATGCTGCTACCTTAACTAGGTCCTTTCAGATATTGGCCATGTAGACTTCCTGGAGAAGGTGTACAATCAAGCCAAGAATCCCTATGTCATTGTGGGCTTGCACTTTGACCAGGTGAGCGGGAAACGGCAGCCGCTTCCTGTACAGCTGTGTGAGCATGCTACAGGTTGTTGGCTTGTATGTCTTATATGACTGAAGTAGGAACTGTTTTCAAGAATATCTGATTTAGGAACAGTTTTTTGGCAGACAGACAGCTGGCTGCTGTTATAGTGCCATGTGGACATTAAAAAGGTATTTTATTAACTCTGACAAGTAACACAAAATATGTGTCTTAGGACCACAGGCTGAGCAGTCTCCCGAACCAGCAACAAAAAATGTCTTGTTTGTAAATGTGTCAGGAAAAAAAATCATCATACATTGTGCATGTTATTATAACATTTCAAACATAATGCACACCCATGTATAATATGCATCTGCAGTGCTGGGTTTTCTTTTAATACAAAATTGAAAAGCGTATGTACATTATAATACATGGGTATACGTCACGGTTGTAACAAAGTGCTATAAATAACCGCACATGCTACATCTGTTAAAAATTCCCCAAAGTTACAAATTTTGTATAGTCTGCTTCAAGACTTCAAAAAAGGAATGCTGTCAAGCTTTTATGGTATTGTTAAAACTTAAGTACATTAAGCGTGTATTAAAACCAGCAGCACACTTCTGTAATGATGCATTGTGTGTTTGTGTATACTGTACATGTAGACAGTATTCATGTTCTTACTGCCTGTATGTCGAGTATACATTGCAGAATTTCATAATGATTGAAAGTTCTGTTGTACATATAGGCTGAATATTCAACCTTAATATATCTGAAGTGTATAATACTGCATCAACTCTGTGTTAGGGGTGTTGAAAAAGAAGCTTACTTTGTATGTAACAGACATATGATACAAGACCAACAGACATGAGCTGTGGCTATATGGATTTATTTTAGATGGAACATAAATCATGATTGTGTTATCACTGCTGTTCTGGAGGAGCTTGGAGAGTGGTTAGGCAGTGTTCTCAGTGCAACCACGTTCCTGTATGTCTGTCAGCGTGAGACATGTCTGCTTTTTTCCAGGAAGTGAACCGCTACAAGGGGAAGAACTACCCTATCATGAACATCCATGAGAGGACGCTAAGCGTGCTGGCCTGCAGGGTGAGTCAGTTTGTTGGCACTGGTAAAAATTTGTACAGGTGCCAGTTTGGAATGGCACAGGGGCACTTGCAGGTAAACTTGCAATGCTGTGTATACAGTTGCAAACGGTCAAGGCTGCACGTCTTTGCCATGATCATCAAAAGGGATGTGTGTGTGAGCCCATGACTTGCTCAATGTTTGCATAGAGCAGGAAGTGCTCGTAAGTGCTATAACAAAGTCCATGCTTTGCAGCATAATGTCTTTTCCCAGAACGCACTTTTGGAGAGACATTTTCACTTTTCACTCACACCCCTCCTCCCTTCCGCCAGTTTGAATATTTATGATGAATAAAATCATCCGTATGGAATGCTACAAGTGTGAGGAATGTTCCAGAACAAAAGACAAAGAACGCTGGGCAGCAGGAGGCGGGGGGGAGTGGGTGATTCAGGGATTAGGAACAGTGCCCCTCTGTGTTCAGCATCTTTCTGCCTCCCAGTGACCTCCTGAGTCACAGGCGCCAGAATTTAATTCCCTGTACCCTGGGTCGCCTCTTTGATGTGCAGTTTTAAGGAAAGAGATAATGAAGCAATGGGAACAGCTATTTGGTGATAACTGGTATACCACACACAGCACTCTTGCTGTGAAACATGTGAACTTGTATGACTCGCTGTTGGATTGTCAGTTTTTTTTTTCTCTTTCTTTCTGTTGGCAGTACGTGTCTGAGGTTGTGATTGGAGCACCCTATGCTGTTGGGGCGGACCTGCTTGACCACTTCAAGGTAGGTTACAAAGTCAGACCCGGTCCTTCGTTGCGGGCGCAGGCTTGTGGTGGAGGAGGGAGGCATTTTTCTTCGTAACCTGTGAAGGCAGCCCCTTTCATGGTCTTTGTGGGAGAACTAATGGCAGTCCTGTGTAACGGCCATGGCTACCTGCTCTTTCGCTGAGCCTGTGTGCATGCGTGCACATGGATGGTCCTCTGAATTAAAGTAAAAAAATATTACCTTGTGTTTTGGATGAGTCATTGCGCTGTGTGATTGCCTTGTTGAAATTAAACAAAACAAAACAGGAAAGGAAATCATGTTTATGGCCAAGTATGTTTGTCACATATAAGGAATTTGTCCTCTGCATTTAACCCATCCCCCTGGGGCAGCAGGGAGCAGCCATACATGGTGCCCGGGGAGCTAGCGCTGAGTGTCTTGCTCAAGGACACACCTGGCTGGGCTGGGATTTGAACCAGGGACTGGGAGACTTCTGCCTCCCAGCCTGACACTCTACCCATTGAGCCACCAGGCCAGAAAACGGATAGCTGTAATGTAGGCCTTTCAGTAACACTAGGATATTTAAGATGCTTTTGAAGCTAATTTGCTTTCCAAAACCTAACGTCACACAGCTACACAACTTTTCATCCATGTGTAGTCCCTTTTCTTTGTGCAGCAGATAGAAGCCTTGACTTTCACTCTGCCATCTAACTTTTTACACAGTGACCTTGAGTGTGTAACCATTTTTCTATATTGGGCTAATTATTTAAGTGGGTTGGTACATCCCTTTCATAGAAAAAACCACACACTAACAAAGTGCCTTTAACCAGTGGAACCAGTGATCATCCCTAGTTTAAATGTTCCTTTTGTTCCACAGGAGTATTTTGTCACAGCTCTGCCAGCATGGCAGGGTGTGGTTTGGGTTTGTGTGTGTGCGCATGTGTGACTGTGTGTGTGTGTGTGTATGTGTGCATGCCATGTCAGGCCTGGATTTCTATGGCTAAAGTATAAGCAGGGCGTGTGCGCTGAGGAGTTGTCGTAAGAGTGTGGTCTGACAGGTTATTGACATGGTGATGGAGTCACGTGACACGTCTGACTGCTGCTGTTTGTTTCAAATGATCACGTTTTTCTCTGCCTGCCCATTCCAGGTGGACCTGGTGTGTCATGGGAAGACAGAGGTATTCCTTGACAAGGATGGTTCTGATCCGTATGTTGTGAGTACCACACACCTCCATGAGCTTTCTTTAATTTTTATTTTTGCCCTTGTGGTGTATCCACTATAAGGCCTCATAATATTTGGTAGGGGCACCTTTTGACATTTCACATGGCATACATGTCACAGGTCATTGTGTCCCTTATCGTTGTGCTAACCCTGTATCACGTTTGTGTCCCCACCCCACAACATAGGAGCCTAAGAGAAGAGGAATCTTCTGCATGGTGGACAGTGGGAACAGCCTCACCACTGATGACATTGTGCAAAGAATAATCAAGAATAGGTCAGTGAGATGAACACCAGGTGGCAGTAGTGGTGAAGAATGCTGTCCTGTTACTGGGTGGAAACGGACTGCCAGGGCTGGGGTGGGTGGGATTATCATCACCAGCTTCTGTAACCCAGTTGCCATTGGATTATTGATTTCCTTTGCTGTTTTGTATTGGGTTAAACCAAAGCTTGACAGTAAAACAGTGCTCAAATTTAGAACAGAAATATTATTTTTCACATCACTACCTGGACCTACCTTATAAAAGCCCTGTGCTTATAGGCATTTAATAGAATAGATTCTTTATTTTCATGTGACTGAGGGTAATGAAATTTGGTGAAATGTCCAGTCATATTGGAATTGTTTAAATGTGTAACTCTGATCTGAAATGTGGCTGTCTCACTCTATGTTGACAGTGGATAGTGTAGCCTGAATCTGTTTGTGCAGGTAAAGTGCTATGAAAAGTATATGGCAATTAATGATTGTCTTTATTGTTGCATATTCATCAAATGAGTTGATTTCAGGTCTTTAGACAACTTGCAAAATTAGACAAAGAAAGGATAAATTAACATGAATAGCACTTTAAAATGGCATACATTTCACAGCACTGTACAGTGGTGTGTGTGATGGCAGCAGGCTGCTGGTGAGACACAGAGGCTAATGCAGGGGTTGAAGTGAACTGTGTTCTTTGTATGTGACCACAAATCTTTCCAAACCTCAGGCTGCAGTATGAAGCCAGGAATCAAAAGAAGGAGGCCAAGGAGATGGCGGTGATCCAGGCCATGAAGCAGCGCGACAGGGAGAAGTCCCAGGATGCAGCCCGGGAGTCTGTTTAGGGCCTGCTGCAGGACCTGCTGGGGTGGAGGGGTATGGGAGGATGGTGGTGGAGGTGGGGGTGTTAGGTAGGGGTTGGGTCAAAGGTAGCCTTTAAAAAGCTTGCTTAGTTCGGTTTACAGTCGCATCAACATATTTGAGAAACACATTAAAAGTACACATGTGCACACACACATATCTCATCACACACGTGTGTTCATGCTTTGGGCCCCTCACCATCAAAATTTCCTCCACAGTCACTGCTCATCTGTTGCACTTCTAGTTGCTACTCCGACCCTGCCCTCCCCAAATAAAAACAGAAAGAAAACAAATTATTAACACTACGCCTGCAGGCCACTGTCATGTTTATCACCGGAAATTAATTAATTGATGTGTGTACGGTCTTTCAGGATGGCCTGCTCCCTCTCCTTCTGACACCTGTGGACCTTAAATTGACTTGAGGTCAACTTCAGTAATAGTCATGGGTGGTGCAAGGGTGGGAAAAGGTGGCGTGTTGTAATTCTTCCCGTCCCTGACGAAGCAATTCTGCGTTGGGGAAATATAGCCGTTTTTCTTGAAATGAAATACCCACGTTGTCACAAGATTAAAAATGTGATCTGCTGCTATGGGAATACTACTGACACTTTGTTACATACTGGAATTTTGGAATATATAAGCATAAATATTGTTATACAGGGCAACAATACAAATAACCGCGACTTGTGAACATAATTAGCTAATAATTTAGTAATAACGAAACAGTAAACTGCTGGAACCATTTTTGGTCTGACAGTTATCCTTTTGGCCTGTTGTCCTGTCTGGGTTTAAAGTTGTCCTAAGAGCAAAGGGTTTAAGGTTGCTGTTGATGTGTTTGAATCTTTACTGCAGGACGCAGTATCATTCACTTAAGTAATCTCACATATTTTTTTGTGTGTGTGAACAGCAAAGTTGAAGTGTTTCCCTAACCTGTAGAAATATTACTTTACTAGCCATTAAGAGATGAGATTTGTTTGAAGAGGTGTTGCGCAGCTTAAAATTGAAAAGTAAAAAAAAAAAAATAACTTAAGCGCTTTTGACAGATGCATAATTTATCTTCCTCAATAACTATAATTACTTTCAGTGTTTAAACCTGTACTTGTTCAATCTGGTGTTTGTCATAGCCACATAACCACCTGTTCCTTTTGGGTACACTCCTGCCTCTGCTGGGTGAAATCCATATTGACTCTCTCTGACTAACTGCAGAGGGAGCAGGAGTCTGTGCTGTGTTACCTTGGGTGAGGACACCCCAGCCAGGAGTGCTTTTGCACCATTTCCACCTATGCTTCTTCAAACACAGGCTCTGCTCACCTGTGCTCTTTCTGGCACACCTCAGCTGACAGTTAGTGGATCCAAATGGAACACTGTGTCATTTTACCTGCTTGGAAGTAATTCAACAAAGAATGAACATCATTTTTTAAAAGCACTGCTTTTTAAAATCAGGACGTATGTACTCAAGGTTTGAATATTGTGATATATAATGTTAATTTATTGAACAGCATTTCAGAGATATGCATTTGCCCCAGTCTGGTGTGGTTTCCTGTTCATTTTGAGATGTCCAGGGAGCACTGGGCATGTGCATCTGCAATGCACATGCAGCCTGTGGCCAAGAGCCAGCATGGGACCTGGTGTTGGTGTGTGCATGCAGGTGTGTGTGAGCGTACATTCCTTTTGAGTGTTCACTTCTTGTGTCCACCCACTACCCTCGTTTTTCTTAGCTTGCGTGCTTGTTTCTGTGGCATAGCAATGCTGCTGGTGTCACTGGGATGTCAGTCGGAGCTCTTGAAGGAAGCATGTTAATGACAACACCGGCTCATAAGCAAGAGTGCAAACATGTAATCATTATTTTTTGTACTATTTAAGAAATAAATAATCATGTCTGGTGATGCCTGATGCTGCTATTCAGTTTCTGCACTGAGTCACAACAGATGTGTGTGAAGAAGCTGGTTTTCAGTGATGTGAGGGCATTTCAAAGTGGTGACATTGGACGAGCTCTTAAGTGTAGGCGTGCTTCGGTAAAGAGCTCCCATATGTTGTGTGGTGACCCCGTACATCTTAAATCCTGTTGTTTTAAAAGCATTTGTTGTGAGTTTGTATGTGTTTGTATTGTGGGAGAGGGAGTGGTTTTTGTTGATCTGTATTCTTCCAACTGATTGTATTTTCAGTAGTTTTATCCTTTGTACAATACTGACACATGGACTGCAGCTGTGTAATTTGTTCTAAAACCTTTGCCAGGAACAACAATAATAATTATAACCACAGATTATTTTGTGTTTTATTGTCATGGATTCACTTTTTTAACATCTTCCAAATGCATTTCGACCTTAGAATGAAAAGTCATTTTCCTGAAATACATCCCCTGTCCCAACAAAAAAAAAAGTTTGTGAGAGAGAGAGAGAGAGAGAGAGAGAGAGAGAGAGAGAGAGAGAGAGAGAGAGAGAGAGAGAGAGAGAGAGAGAGTGAGAGTGAGTGAGTGAGTGAGTGAGTGAGTGAGTGTGTGTGTGTGTGTGTGTGTGTGTGTGTGTCCCAGTTCAAATCCTACCCCAGCTACAACGTGTGTCCCTGAACAAGACACTAAATGCTAGCTCCCTAGCCTTGGACTCATCAGACATTTCACACATCTTTGCAGAATATCTTATTTAAACTTCCAGTGATTCTGGAAGTAAATGTTATTTTTTAAAGGCATCGGTTAGAAGGCTGCTCTATATTCACATGTTACATGCAGCCACCCAAAATTATTGTTTTATAAAGTCTCTCTTGTATGTGTAAGTGTGGACAGGTGTAGTTTCAGACAATGAATATGATTACCTGAATATCATTACCTTTTTTGTACTGTGCCACCTTGTGTTATATTTTATTTATTAACTAGCTGGTGTAGATGTAGGATGAATGCCTCACTCCAGCAAACATACACAAAGTATTGGGACACCTGTCTTTACATGCACATGAACCTTAATGGCATCCCAGTTTTAGTCTGTAGGGTTTAATATTGAGTTGGCCCACTCTTTGCAGCTATAACAGCTTCAACTCTTCTGGGAAGGCTGTCCACAAGGTTTAGGAGTGTGTCTATAGGAATGTTTGACCATTCTTCCAGAAGCGCATTTGTGAGGTCAGGTACTGATGTTGGATGAGAAGGCCTGACTCACAGTCTCCGCTCTAATTCATCCCAAAGGTTTTCTATTGGGTTGAGGTCAGGACTCTGTGCAGACCAGTCAAGTTCCTCCACCCCAAACTCGCTCATCCATGTCTGTATGGACCTTGCTATGTGCACTGGTGCGCAGTCATGTTGGAACAGGAAGGGGCCATCCCCAAACTGTTGCCACAAAGTTGGGAGCATGAAATTGTCCAAAATGTCTTGGTATGCTGACACCTTAAGAGTTTCCTTCACTGGAACTAAGGGGCCAAGTCCAACCCCTGAAAAACAACCCCATACCATAATCCCCCCTCCACCAAACTTTACACTTGAAGCAGTCTGCATGCCTAGGTGGCCATGGAGGTGATTGGAACACCTGAATCCAATGATTTGGAGGGTGTCCCAATACTTTTGGTAATATTGTGTAATTACCTAAAATGGTCTCTTAGAGAAAGCCAAAAAAGCTAGTAATGGATCCATATGCCTTTTTCTATAATTGCTGGACCTCAATGTGGCCTCTTGAAAAATGGGCACGATTAGTCTACAATGTTGGTGATTTTGAGAGACTTAAGTTATTTTGCCTGACTGTTTATATGAACATAGAGAGACACAAGGGTTAACTTGCATGGTGCATAATATTCTTTGATCCTCCCCTCCCACACCAGGGCAGAATCACATTTTGTACCACTCCAAGGCCATCATGTGAAGAGATTGTGAATGTCAGTTCATTACAGAGGGCCTTAGGGAGTCTGCCCATGATCCCAATATATCTCAAAGGAGCAGATTATGCAGGGGGAGGACATAAATTTTGCCCACACTGTTGTCTACAAACACCACTACAATCTGTTGGGCATGATGATGCCAGTTAGGCCCCTGATCAGAAGTGAGACTTGCAATCTGTACCCCAGGGGTAGATGGATCTATTTTAGTGTCCTAAAGCTCAGGGAATTCAATCAAGCATTAACTAACTTTCATGTTTTTCATGAGCAAATCAAAGACATGGACGTAACTGCCCTAAATTAACAATGAGTTCCAGCATTTTACTGCTGCTATTTTTTGATATATAAATGACACTACTCTAGCTAATGCAATGACCAGAGCTTCTTAATGAAAAAGTTTTGGTACTCAGTTCTATTTACCAAATCACATAAAATATGTTGTAGGTCTTTTTGGTTTATGTGTCAATCACAATAAAATACAATACACATGTTCTCAACAGTCAGCAAAATGTGGCCTGCAGCAGCTCTGTTGCTCCTTGGTTAATTGGAGACAATAACATAATGGAAACATGCTAGAAAGGTATGGATTTAAAGCACCTGAGGAAGATCAGATGTAACTCCAGGCAAAAGCTTAGTGAAAACCAATGACAAGCTGCATGGGGATGGGGTGTCAATCATAGCAAAAAAGGGTAAAGGCTGGTTTTAGAGATAAACATTAAAGTGTTATATATTTTCTTGCACCTGCCAACAGAATATCTTTATCCTGATGTGAAAGGAAAACATACTGTATACATAATATATACCAAATTAAGGTCGTCATTGGTCAGTCTGTTACAGCGCTTTTTTAACATCTGTGACATATACCACGCACAGGTGGTTATAGTACCATAGAATTCATCTGAAATTTAAAAACTTAAATCTCAGTTTCAGTGAGCACTATACTGTACCTCAAAACCTGAGACAAGTTTTCCAATTGTGTTTTTAGTCTTAACATTTAATGTTACCAAAGTTTGTGTTCCTGCTCTGTATCTGATTGTGAATTGATGTCATACCTGTTGGTAGGGGAATTACAACAGGTTGTATTTCACATCATGCTGAAAATTTTCAGCATGCGTTTCACAGTAAATTCAACACCCTCAAGCTCCCCCTTTCACATGCTCTCTATCTCCATATCTCTAGCTTTATGTCTTTTCATCTCCATCTTTATCGCTGTATCTTTAGCTGATGACCAGTGTCTCAGCTTAGTGGTTCTGCAGATGTGTATCAAACATAGTGCTTAAGCTGTTTGTGTGGAACAGTGAGCTCAGTGCCAGCGGTTAGAGGTGTGGCGGTAGTCAAGCTGTCTGCATCCCTGCAGTCCTGGAGCAGGCCAAGCCATGCAGTTCAGCCACCAAAGGCTACAGAAATGCTATGTGGACAGTGTTCTCTACACAAACTTCATTTCACAAAACAGGAGAACATTTTTTAGAAATTCAGTTTTGTAATATAAAAGTTGTGTTTCTTAAATTTACATAATTTTCAAATTTTACTATAAAATTTTAATAAATTTACTTTCGTGATTTATCCTAAAACATAAATATCCATCCATGCATCCATTATCTTAACCGCTTATTCCTGGTGAGGGTCGCGGGGAAACCTGGAGCCCATCCCAGAGCACATAGGGCGC
>JABJVR010001822.1:0-18473 GCA_025773905.1 Chitala chitala
CAGACTGGTTTCTTGAACATGACAATGAGTTCACTTTACTAAAATGGCCTCCACAGTCACCAGATCTCAATCCAATAGAGAACCTTTGGGATGTGGTGGAACGGGAGATTCGCATCATGGATGTGCAGCCAACAAATCTGCAACAAATCTTGGTTTACGAGTGCTTTGCAAGACAACCAAAAATTTTTAATAAAGTTTAACTTGGTTAACGAGCGATGCCTTGCAAGACGAGCATTTTCATATCAAGTATGATGTGTTTTTTATATCATATCATACATCAAATGAGATTAGGGAGGTGTGCAAAATACCTGCTGCATGTGGGAAACAGTACAATATTTTGTAGAAAAACACCACCTGAACAAGGCTGTAGCAGCGCGAACGGCAAACCTGTTTAACGACAATACAATCAATGTCACATTTCCGCGAAATCCTGAAACGGAGGCAAAAGCAAGTGTCATCCCGGCATACACAAAACGTTCAAATAACGTTAGCTAAATGTCAGCTAAAATGTTCCTAAAGGTCCCTAAACGTTTAGCTAACGTTATTTGAATATTTTGTGTTTGCTGGGATTGGAGAGGTTCATGTTAAATACGAACGAAAGGAAAGACATTCCAGTGAGTCAAAAGATGACGGTGAATCCAAAAAGCGTAAATTAAGTGAAACCGGTAGTGTTAGTGAAATTCATTAAAGAGAAAGAACTCCTGAGATTCCAAATGTTCTCATAGAAGGAGATTCTCCTTCCAAACAATAACCCTCTTTCTCCTCTCCTCTCTCTCGTCTCCCTCACGCCAGCCATGACTGTCTTCAAAGTAAAGTGCAGGTTAATTTGTTTTATTTTTTACTTTAATAGTGTGTATTAACATTATTTGTTTGCAATATTAGGGGCAATAATTTGTACAAAAAATACCATTAAAAACGATTTTTATATGAACCTTTTTGGACGTGTGGAATGGATCATCTGATTTTACATTATTTGTAATGGGAAAATTTGCTTTGATATATGAGTGTTTTGGATTACGAGCACTTTCCCGGAACGAATTATGCTCGCAGTCCAAGGTTCCACTGTATATACTGTAAATACCAATTAAGTTCTAGTTCAAGATCTAGTCATTAAGTTGAGATCCACTGAGATAGATATTGACAAAGAAGTGATGTATACAGACAGCATATTATGTACAGGATATTATGCAGGCTGAAATTGCTTTGTAGCACATAGAACATGATCTTTCACATTTTTGTTATAGTTCTGTTGTAGCCTCCGAACCCACAGGGATCATATGATAGGTGCTTGCTGGTTTGTTCTATAAAGTTGATATAATTATTAAGTTTGAAGTCATGTAACGGTTTTTGCAGTAACCCTCAAACACTTATTGTGGACACAGTTGCAACCAGATTCTATAGAATATCATCCTATCACCCACCACTAGCTTTGATGCACAAATATTCAAATGTGTGAGTAGGAAAATTTCTTCCTATCAAACATGGCTTTGGAGAAGACATCACACCATCAATTGCTGCTTCTGCTTTCCTCAGGTTTGGGAACACGCTGTGTTCAGACCACACTATGCAATCTAGTCCACGCAAACCAATGCCTACAAGCACAGCAAATTGTTTTGAGCATTCAGACTAAAGATGCAGAATTTTTCTGTTTTTGTTTTTACCTTGTGGTCTCCCTTGCCTTCTTTCTCTGTAGACTTTTGGGAAATTGCATATACAGTTCACTCCACTTGTAAGAAGTGTCTGACCTCCGACCTGTGTATTAGTATCCATAGATTGTGCTCACTGTCTGAGACCTCACCAACGTGGAGAGTGGTGTAATAGTAGGCGTGCATGTTCCTGTCACATTTACATCTGTCCGGAAGGAGTGCATTGTAAGTGAAAACGTAATGATGCTGTAGATTTGGTCTTTGGTAGTTAGGGAACAGCTGTGGGTATAACATGTTGTAATGCTGTACTTTTATTTGGGGAGATCACATGTAACTTGAAGGTTTGTGCATATTTTGATAAATAGCAGATAAATTTAACTTCTATTAAACAGTGTCTATGAAGATTCTCAGTCGTCCAGGTGAGGTTATCTGGAAGTTTAGTCATGTCAACCGGACTTCTTTCTGCTGGTCGGGTCTCCTTTCAGTTTCTCATACGTCTGATGATCCTCTAGGAGTGCGGTTACTTTTCTGTGATAGTCTAGTGATTCTATTAAACATTAGTAAGAGAATAGTGATTCTATTAAATTAATAGAATTGATTAATAGAATAGTGATTCTATTAAACATTGACAACTGATTGATTTGCACTTTTTGTTTGGGCAAACACTCTTTCCCTTTTAAATTTTCTGTACTTTGTTGTGGAGATTAGAAATACTTATGCAGACATTATACATCTTGCCCGCAGTCTCTTGAAACTATTTTGTTTTTTTGTAGATTCTGGCCATTAACATAAGTGACAGGATTTCAACTGATCTAATTGCAGAGGATTTCTAATATAACTCCGTCTGATACCTTGATGTGTAATGGATATTTGTAATGAACACATAGCCTTAAGGATGGATTTGATAAACTGTACCTGTTTCAGGTCCCAATGTCCATTTCTTTGTCTTATGGCTGCTATTGACAAAACCTAGGGAATAAAACAAACAGAAGTGGCGGTAAGTGTGTACCTGTTGTTCTAGGTGTCTTCACTTCTCACTTTTGGTGTACTGATGGGATGTTTTTTGTTCTGACATCTTCATATGTTGCTTTGTTACTTTCCCTTTATTTTCTGACATTGTAAATCTAGTTAACTAATGTCTCATTAATTTTTAGCATTCTTGAGCAAAATGGGACAATTTTAGCTTCCATATTATCATAACCTTAGCATACAGTATATGCTTGTGCTTAGAGCTTTTGTAGTTATAGTGAATATTAAAAATTCCCTTGTCTGAGTTTATGATTTTTAAACTCGTTTTCTTTCTCACAGCTGAAAGTTTTCATTTTTGGCCTTGCTTGCGTGTTTGGTTTAGGCTTTGATGCGTTCTAGATAAAAAGACCATGGAATGTTGCACGTAAATGGCTTTGAATGTGTTAGAGGAAGTCCCAGATGCCGTGCTGTGATGGATGAAATATGTTGCTCCTGTGCTGTCGCAAATAGGCTTTAGTTGCATGAGTGTTTCAGTGCCACGTGTGCACCTTGGCACCACTAAGTTGTCAAACTGCAGGCTTGAGATACCTGCTGCCTCTTTTTTCCCCCGAATCTTACTTCCAGTAAATGTACAGGAACTGTGTGTATTAGCCAATTCATCATCAATGTCAGGCATTGAAACTAATTGGGATCATTTTGAAAGAGGAAGTTATTAGCTGATAACCCTGGGAAAGTGGTTACTGTGTTGAGCTTTATACTTATAAATCAATTTTTTTTTATGTAGAGAAACGATTCAGTGTAACTTTTTCAAAGTTGACAACTTCTGTGTCCTGGTATTATTGTTTTGCCTTAAGTTGATTAGTGAATTTGTAGAAATAATAGGCTACAGTTTATTTAGAAGGATGTTCTCTGTAAAATTTGGTTCAAATTTAGGTGGTAATGTTGCACACCATTCTGAAAGAAAAGAAGTAAACATTACATGAAGCAATAATATTCATAGACAAGTTTTATGTGTGGAAATTATGAAAGTCTACATTTTATGCAAGTACACTCAGACTTTTTACTGTGTGCACGCGCATGCTTGCATTTACATACGTGTATATAACACCGCTAACAGGATTATTGCTGTTTTGTTTTACAATTTACTGGTTTGTTGGAAGCGGTGTTTTTATGTGTACTGTTCAGTATCTGATTTATGGTGGTTTATGTCAGTTTTTACTTGTAAATGAGTAACATTAAAAACACTAAAGTAAACGTGGATATCAGCTGCCTCAAAGCGGGACATAATGTACTAGAGGGATGTACCGATACAGCAGGTCCCTGTATGGTGAGTACATTCCTAAATACACAGCGGACGCTCACATTTCTCTGACTGAGTCATCCTGATGGTGACAGTGTTCAGTGTGTTAACATGCCTGAACATTTTCTGGGTTATTTCTCCTTGTACACAAATATATATTTTTCAAAAATATGTTTCCTTGTGTGGAGTGAAGCTATTGTAATGTTTGTGACACAAAAAAAAATCAACTTTATGCATATATGAAGTATAAACGTAATACCAGCATTTTTACATCAAGTTCAAGAATGCTCTGTGGTAATGTGTGCACGACAAGCATGAGGAAGGTGGAGTTGTGGGGTCACAATCCTGATCACTGCCTAGATACATTTTCTAATATTAGAACATTTCCTTGATTTGTTCATGCTTCTCTAGTGATTCTTGAGCACATGGCAGTGAATTGTCCAATAGGAATTCAGAAATACATTTTTGCACCAGCTCTCTGTAGCAACAGTGGTTTTCTTCAATTTGTCCCCCCCCTCGTTACATTGTCATTTTCTTGAATGAAATGTTCTCTGAGTTGAGGCTGAACTCCCTGCAAAAGTTCAGTTTTACGGTGCTGCCAGGCAGTGGCGGCAGTGACGACGATGACCACATCGGCGATGATGGTAATACCGCAGGCATTTAGTGCAGCAGGCTGTCTACTTGTGTGAAGGTTTAAATTTGTTGGTAAAAGCAGACTGGAGCAAAGTTGGGTGCTTTTCGAATGGTAATTGACAAGCAGAGAATTGCTAAAAGGCTGCCCCGTTTTAATGAAGAGAGCCCGGAAGAGGAGAGAATTTCTTGATGGTGGTGGGCGGGGGGGAGCTTCGGGGGGGTGATGGACGTCGAGGGCGACGTGGGCTATGGTTGGGTGTTGGAGTGCCACGTGCCCACGCTGGCACCTTTCTGCCGCTCACAGAGGTTGTCACATTGTGAGCCTGCTGTGCCAGTCCAGTTGTCTGTCTGCCCACAGGCGGGGCAAACGTTACCCTCTCAAGCGCGCTCACTTCTTTTATTTTATTTTCTTCGTCAAAGAAGTGCTCGCGCTTGCGACGGCGGCGAGTGCCGGCGTCCCTCTGCCCAACGTGGCGTCCCCTCCTTCCGTGCGCTGTGCATGCGTGCCTCGCAGCTCTCTGAACGCCTCGCCTTGGAATGAGGTAATGCGATCTGAGGCAGGGACAGGTTTGTCCTCTGCCTGATCAACATGCACTAAAGTCCAGGCTTGAAAGAAAACGCTTTCTCAAAACATGGACAAAGGATTTCTGAACGAGAGAGCCACTTTCCACAAGGTGAAAAGTAGATACTTAGATTTGTCTGGTAGTTAGATAAGATCTGTAAATTCTGAGGGGGGGTTTAAACCTTACAGACTTCTCCCCTGTACCTGGGGCTCATTTCATCGGCTTACATAAACTTGCTGTATATACTAAATTATAGTAATTTCTTGCCTACTCTGTATTTGATGTATAATCTGTGTTAATGCAGTGCCTGCCCTTGATCGTGTCTTAACATTTTTGTCCCTTTTCCTGGCACTATAATAGTAAGTATAAGGAGTGTGTTTTGTTTTGTGTGCATCATTAACTTTAAGGATTAACCGTACGCAATAGAGGAGGTTGTTTTGGAGCTGTAATGATTAATTGATATCATTGATAATTATTGGTTATTAAATTTATGGACAGTTGCTCTGGCAGTTGATTAATTGGCCTAAAGCTGTACATTGTGTGTATGATGTCATGAACAAGGAGCAAGATGGAGTGAGAAAGAGCTATTAAGCTAGTAATTATTATTATTAGAGATGCGCTAATTGTATCGGCCAACTATCGGTATTGGCCAAAGGTTTAAACTGAGCTGATATTCAGCCATACTTGAGCATCTTACGTAATGCAAACACTTGCTAACTATGCATGTGGAAAAATATCTGTTGTGTGGAATTACTTAAACACTGCTCTGTGAAATTTTCACAAGGAGGATCTACTCTTAAAATTTCAACACCACCAATTTTATTGTTGATGTATGGCAGAACTGGTATTGTCTGTAAAAATACTTAAATTTTTTGGAATATAGTTTATTTCCTATTTATAAGGGTGGACAGTCCTTATATAAACAGACCTGCCCAAATAATGGGCCATCGGTACCTATATCAGCTTTAGCTTTAGAGATAGGTTTTAATATTTTTTCTAACACAATCAGTTATTAGTTCTGACAAACACTCATTAATATTCAAAGGCAGCATGTCATGAAGCAATGGAGTTTATTAGTATGTCTGCGCAGAGAGGCGGCTAGTCCATGACAGTGTTGTCCAGCTGCCGCACTGCTAACTACCCCCGTTACCCCTTATGTACACTCTCTTGGTGGCCGTTTTAGTTTTGTATTCTACCCTTTCTATAGACCATATTGCTTCCATCTTATTCCCATTTTCTGTTTCTGAGTAGGGACGGGCTGCGGGCTCGGTCATTTTGAACCAGTTCTGCGGTCTTAACAGCAATCCCATAGTGCATCATGTGTTAGGCCTGAGCTACACTTATTCAATAGCACATTATTGTTAGTATCATTATGAACATCAATTGCTTATAAATTTCTTTCACAGAAATAGTCAGCTATAAGCATCAGCTAGAAAATTTCATATTGTTGCATCACTAATTATTTACTACTAAGCGTTAAGTTTTGCTGTTTGATACCACTTCATGTTGGCTGCCTTCATCTCTGAATCGATTCTACTCCAATATGTCTTGACACAAGTACCTTTATGTAGAATGTGCTATAAATTGGTGGCAGAGTGTGTAGTATAATTTGTTTTATAGAGTTAGTAGTAGACTACATGCGCTTTTTTTTTTTTGTTAATGGTGATTTAATTTTTGTCTTATTTCAACAGAGCGAGTCATTAAAACAGCAGTAGATTCAGACTGTTGTTTACAGGATTTCTTTTGTACTTAAATTTGCCATAACTATTTAGGTGATGGCAGATTTAACCCTACTGTTAAAACAGGGCTGTCGTGTGAAATGAAGCAGACCTTCATTGTCATTCATCAAATAGCATGTCATGTAAGCAAACATCCTGACATTCCATGCTGTGGATTTCCTGTTTAATGATGAATTATACGTATAATAGTGTTATTCTTTTCCAGTAATTTCAAACATTATTATTATTATTTTTTTATAGTGCTAATGTACAGTAGAGGGAGCAGTCACTATTGGGCATTAGACTTCTGACCATGATTAAACATCACTACTTGGTATAAGTTCATTTGAGGGCTGTTGTCTAAGTGGTCATGTGACTCACGCAGCACTATCGTCATTATCATAATCATCAGTTAAGGATAGCCTGTAATGCCCTCTTAAATGTTATCTGGATGGATTCAGATGGAGACGGATGAAGGAAGGTCTCTGCTAAACCTGAATAACATATGTTGCCTCGCTGAAAATAATCAGAAGAACAGCTGAAATCTATTCTACAGATGCATTGTGGCATTGTCAAACGTGCGTCCGATTTGTTTCAGCAGAAAGTGGGAGTGTGTGCGCTGTTTTGTTGCTTTGGCTCTGTTGATATAGTATTGTTAATCTCTCGGTATTATTCACTAACAAATTTGTTAGTTGCTTTTTAATTTCAATTAAAATTGCGTTTAATTTGCAGGTTGATCAGAGTTTATGTTCTTAAAATTAATTTGTTTGAATGTTTTATAATACTAATCACGACTTTAATTTTTATGTTTTCTTAAACAGATGAGAAGCATGATAAATTTGGAATGCAACTTGGAACTTGCTTTGGTAATACAAGGTTTTGTTTAACTGAAGCCATTAGTGTGAACACAGTTTAGCCTACATCATATACTATATCATATAGAGTGACAAACAAAAAAATTAAGTAACGGGCATATGTAGCTGTACAACCAGCTATAACGATTACTTCAGTAGCCAGGCTGTCAGTGTTGTTCTTGTTATAATCATCATCAGCATAGCAGTCTCCCGTTCAATATATCTCTCATGTAAAGGCAGAGCCAAACCTTTTCCATACAGGACTGCATCATAAAATGCTTTTAAAGATGTATATGTTTATGTGTGGCACCAGAGCCAGTTGTGGGGATAAGCCATATAGGCAAATGCCAGGAGCGCCATCTGTCCATAGGGGCGCCATTGCAGCAATTGGTGGTTGGGCACCGGCTAAGATCTTGCCTAGGGCACCAAATTGGCCTGGGCCAGCTTTGCATGGTATAGTGTATTTTGGAAAATATAGTGTGCTAAGTGAATAGTATAAGACGAATAAATAAGAGTATAAGAGGAATTTCTTTTCTGCATTTAACCCATCCCCCTGGGGGTCGCAGTGGGTAGCTGTTTTTCTTCACTGCCCAGGGAGCTAGCGCGGATTGTCTTTCTCACGGACACGCCTGGTGACTGGGCTGGGTTTTGAACCGGGAGACTTCTGCATCCCAGCCTGACGGCCTACCCACTGAGCCACCAGGTTGCTAAAAAAAAAAAAAAAAAAGTTCCTCGGTCAGCTCAGCCGGAGTAAAGGGAGCCTCTAAGCTAGATTGGCTGGCTGTGGGAGGAGTTCTGCGACTGAACTGTTAGCCCTATTATTATAATATGCATAGATATGTCTAAAATTCTAATAAATTTGTTAAACAGTTACAAATGCTTTCAGATCAATATGATCAGCGAAGCAATTAATAAATTTATATCCTGTTTCCATGCACATCTGTTTATATGGATTTCAGAGCAATTCTTCATTTAAAATTTTAATCTTTCATACCCAGCAAATCTCAAGAGTCAAGAAACCCAAAAACCGATTTAGCAGTTTTTTCCCCCTCCCCCTTAAGATTTTATATCGAACTTGCATAACACTATAGCCAGCTTCTCCACACTTTGTTGAGGTTCTCAGATACTGTTGGTGAAGGCCTCCACGCTTGTGGATGTGGAGTTCTGCAGTGTATGAATACAATATGTCAGTGTTGTGACAAGGGGTGTTGCTTGCACAGTGCAGGAGCCGGGGCTTGCTGGGGCAGGTTGTGGCTGGCGGAGAGGTGAAACATGATCGTGTGACTTTGAGCGAGGTTTTTATGGCCCTGTCTGTCTGCTAGTGGAGGTTATGAATGTGCAGTAAGCACTGAGGCTGTATTCCTCCCTTAGAGAGTGCTGGAAAATCATTTTCCCAAATCATTATTCACAATTTCTCATGTAATATTTATATTGCTGTGTACAGGTACATACAAATCTTAAGGTGGCACCTAACACATTGATGTATAAATCAATTTTGACTTCATCCAAATAAAACTTTTCACCACAGGTAAAATTACAACACATCTTAAAGTTTATCATTTTTATTTTATTGGTAAAAAATTTAATTGTAATTATGCTAATATCTAAAGAAAGGAAGATTTTACTGGATTTCTTTAAACATGTTGTAACTGATGCTTAAATACATTTACATTTATATATTTAGCAGATGCCTTTACCCAAAGTGACTTAAAAATGAGTAAAAGTACATGTGCATATTAAAAACGAGGTCAGACAGTATCTAAGAATGTAGCTAACAGTAAGTGCTGTCCTAGTCAGAAGTGCACAAGATTCAGTAAAGCAGGATAAAGTCCAAATCAACTGAAAGGCAAAAAATTAACAATAACACCATTATTTCCGGAAAGATCTCCATCTTTTCAGTGTAGTTCATTAAAATGTAGTATTGAGCTAGTGACCGGAAGTTAGTGTAATTAACAATTATTATACAACATTTGTATAAACACCATTTCTTAGTTGACAGTAATAAGCGACAACACATTATGATTTGTTTCTTTATTATATTTAGTGTAATTACTGATTAGACCACGTGTGAAGCGGAGTGATGTCAAAACGTCCCAGTGCTGTTATTGTGAAATATCAGCTTGGAATGCCTCTTGTCCAGTCAAATCGCACCAAATTCCTTGGTAGGAACTAACTGTTGTATAATATTACGTATTCTTCACTGACAGTGTGATAGACTTTGTTAAAGACATAGAAGAAAAATGATTTTTTTTCCTCCAAGTTGGAAGTGTTAAAAGTAGCATATACTAAGTTGTTGCTTGTTGCAGAATTTAAGTGTTATAATAGGAAATAGTGTTAAAGTCATTGGCTTTGAATACACTTTTTAAATGAGTCATATATGTGATTGTAAGATTGTCAGTTAACCACTTTGTCAACCAATGACAATCTGATGTAAAAAAAAAAAAAAAAAATTTTATCTTAGCGTGCCTAATGACCTTTCCCCTCCCAATAGTGTAATCTGGAGAGGAACACAACATCTTCTACTGAGGCCAATACAGTCCTTAATTTCTATAAACAATGTGTATTTGGCTGATTTTAGAGTAGTTAGAATTGGAAATTGGCAGCTGAACATAGCTCTGCATGTTTTAAAAATGAAATGGTAACAGCCCTCACCAGTTGAATTTTGGCAAACAAATTTTCCAAACTATCATGACATTTTAAGAGCAAATATTTGTAAATCCAAGACTTGTTGCAAAGAGTGAATCCAAAGTGGAACATTGCCATACAAAGATGGATTAGAAAGAAGTGCAGCATCTCTGGGCTCAGTCCCAAGTGTTGAAAATCCTGAGCCTATTCTGATCATCCTTTTTTGCATAGTTGGTGAAAGATGGTTGTGACAACTGAAACAGGTTCTCTTAATATTTGCCCTACAGCAGATACAGTTTAAAGGTTCCAGTGTAAAATATGCATGTTTTCAATTTTACCCATGTTCCTTGTCTGCTTACTTTCCAGTTTAACTAGCATAGCTGCTGTTTTCAGTAGCTCCAGTGGGTAGCTTCTGTTTTCTAAACACTTTGCTTAACCTTGTACAAGCACTGGACTGTATTATTATTAAGTCTGAAGTTAGAAAGTGTTGTGTATACAGATCTTTACATGACTTTTGTTCTATACTTTTAGTTAGAAACTTAAGTCATTGAAATATGCAGTGAATTTCTGCAGGTGGTGAAATACACTAACTTTTCATTGTAATGTAGTTGACACTTTAGTGATGACATGAAATCCAAATGAAAACTTCAGTAAAGAGTGGATTAGTTCAAAAATTGGATTGGTAAGGCTGTCAGGATCCAAATTTGCCAAACAGTGTGGTGTATTGTGATCTTATCTCAAAAATCATCTTGGAACCTTGTATCCTTTGAGGTGACCCTACAGTGCTGGAATTAAAGGATACCTTTAGTATTCATTCACTTCCCAAATCGCTTACATCATTCAGGGCTGCCATGAGCCCATACAAGGTGACATAGTGGGTGATGTAAGCCCAACTCAAGGCACTTACACTAACAAAAGATGTGGTTTACAGGTCCAAGTTCAGCTGAACCACATGTATTAAAACTGTGGGACGCTACTCACCCAGGCATGGGAAGGACATGAAAGTTGTACAAACACATTGTGGGGGGCTAAGTTTAAACTCCTGACCCATCAGAACCTCTGTGCTACTCTTTACCTGATTTGATTTGTAATTGTAAACTTTTGTAACATGTCAGAAATTTAGACATTCAGGGGCTGCCGCTTAGAGTGTGTTGTGAAATGTCAGCACAAGATTTTGTATCGTATGGGTTACAAAAAAAAAAAAAATGTAAAGACTAACAACATTGACATGCTAAAACATATCTCTGTTTTCTGTAGGTCCTGCTGCTTTTACGCCTTAGAACACCAGAGAAGAAGTGACCAGCCATAAGCAGGACAGTTGTGTCTGCACCTGCTTTACAGCTTACCTGGGGGAAGAAGTAGTGGCCTGCTGTGATTGCATGCTGTCCTGCACACCTAGCGCCGTTTGAAGGAGCATGTTTCCAACACTGTCACTCTGCTCCATTGTTTGGCTCAACCGAGGGATTAAACTGAGGAAAGTGCAGTACTTTGCCAATACGGGCCAGCTCTGAATCCTCAACCTTCTGGATCCGTTAGCCAGATGAAAAATTGACAGTGTTGTCATCAAGCATTGGGAGCACTTCTAGAATCACGCTCCTTTGTTACTTCATTTTGGGTCACCGGGAAGCCTCAATTGCATATGTTCGGTTTTTAATGTAAAATCTGCAATGTCAGCAGAGTGCTTCCAGTACCGTGCCCTGTACATCTACCATAAGGACTTGGAGGATGACATTGACCTTCTGCCAGGGGACATTCTCACTGTAGATAAAGCATCACTGCTGTCCCTGGGCTTCAGGGAAGGAGACGAGGAGCACCCTGCGCACGTGGGCTGGATAGTGGGCATCAACGAGCGCACCAAACAGAGGGGGGACTTCCCCGGAACATATGTGCAGTACGTGGGACCCGTGAAGGTGTCACTGTCATCTAGCCAGTCACGCTTCCAGAGGCCTCTGCCGGCCACACCCAGACCCGAACCTCCTCGCGCCCTGCCAGGTGAGGATCCAAATCGACATGACAACGCCACACAGGGGACAGGTATGTCTGTAAGACCTTGGCCTGTTTTTGTCAAAGTCTGAGACATTTGGTTTATGGGACGGTAGTGTGTTTGCACGCAGCAGCCAGTAAGTCCTTCGAGCTGCTGTTGTATGGTAAGTTTTTGTGCACTTTCATCCATTGTAGTGCGATGTTTTTGCATCTCTGTGTATATGTAGCACCACGGAGCCTGCCACTGCATTTTGTTACAGGTTATATATTGTTGACAAAGATGACTGTTGGGATTTGATGCAGACATTTGATGGTGTTGTCACATGGGATTATGGAGCAGACCTTCCTATGCCCTTCTAAATTTCAAACACGTTGCCTAAATCAAGTAATGATGTAACTTTGTACCTAATTTTTATGTTTATTTTTGTCAGATGCCTCAAAGATGGACATAAAACCCAAGGGTAATTTACAGTGACGGGTTGGTTTGCAGAATATTGGTTTGGTTTGCGTTGTGGCTAGTGCTGAGGCAATGCAGCAATGTAATCAGTTATGTAAATGTGTTGATTTGCGTGGCATGCATCATGTTTGCGTCGTGTTTGAAAAGGCAAGACGTACATGACTATATGCAGACAGAAACTAATTCGGCTCTTGAATGTAACAAAACTACTAGCTGTGTTCATTCGGCCTGAATATCATTTCAACAATGGCACAGATATCAGACAACTGGCTGTAGTTTATAAGTATGCCACACACGTGTGTGTGTGTACGCTTATACTTTGAGTTTATGTGGTCTGTGGAAGCTATGAAAACCGCATTGCATTATTTTTGCGGTTACTATTTGTAGATCGCGCTACAGTTTTTGTTGTTGCTGCTTTGCAGGTAATGTTTTGGATGTGTGAACACTCTCACTGTTTTCTGTTTACTCATGATACACCTTTACTGCCATGTGCATGCAAATGAATGTTTGAAGGTTATTGAATTTTAATTTCAAAAACATATCTACTCACTACTTCATATACTTCATTCTAGTACAGGCTACACACTATGAGAGTCTGTAATTTTGTTTTAGTTATTTGTTCATTAACAGGTTAACAAATTGGTAAACACGCAAAGTTTATTTTTCACCCCCCCACCACCACCAAATATCAAAAATCAAGAAATAGTTAAGTTATTTTTTAAAATTGTCTTTAGGTACAGCCCTGCTTAGGGCAGTGATACCGAAGACCTGCCGAAGACCTAAAATCGAGTCAGAGTAAAAGTCCAACTATATGGTCCTCAGTAGATCTAGTAAAAAGTTTACTAAAAACCTGTAAAATATTCTCTGCCAGTTTTATTATTATTATTATTATTATTATTATACTGACAACATATGTAATCTTATTGCCTAATAACATTTTTATTTTGCGCATCATAAGCCTTTTTCATGTTTCATTTAACAAACCCAAATGGAATGCAGTTGAGTATGTACTGCTTGCGTTCTGCGTTACAGTAAAAATATTAAAATGTTACCACAGTTACAGTATTGAATGTACTGTTTATTGTTTAAAGTTTTATTTATAAAAAGTGTTTGAAAATTGCGTATGTTTGAAATAATGGTGAAAGTATTTTGCCGTGTCCAGAACAATTAGTGTTTTGTTGAAACACAAGTTATCGGGTGTTCAGGTACGGTACGGCTGGACCTTCACCTGTACTTTGGGATGTAAAAGTTTATTATTTGTATTTAATGTATATAGCTTTTTGATTGAAAGCTAACAAATGAAACTGGTTTTTACTTTTAGAGTTTTAGGCTGAAAACCAATGGCAATAAAACCTAGACCAAAATCTGTAGAATTGAACATCTCTAATAATTTCACCTGTATTTTTTTTATACACATGACAATCATTAATCAAACGTATAAGTGTTTGGAGGAAAACATTGTTAGTGGAAAATTGTGTGGAGAAAATCTCTGAGTCTTTATGGATAGTCTTTATAAATGTATATGGAATGTGTTTGTTACTGGTGCAGATTATGGTGAGATGGTGACACCATTGGTTGGTTCACTGACATGACTTTACACATTAGTGCACTCAACACCAGCTGTAATGTGTGATGCAGTGTCATCCTGCAGTTTGTATGTCACTTTTAGTAACCTTGCACCACTGTATATGTTAGTGCTATTTCTCAGCCTTCTTTGCTTAGTCTCTCTGTAGTACATTTTGATCTTAACATGATATTCCATGTTCTTAAAGGGCAGCTTTAACTTTTTGGCTGTGCTCCAGTAGAATCGGCAGGGTTTCCTGCTTTTGAACCTTTTCTAATTTATTTAGCTGTTTCCTTACATAAATTGTTGTTTCTTTACTAAGAAAGTCATCAATGAACTGACTGTATATAAATAAGCACCCTGCTATGGCTTGGTACCTTGTACAGGGTGCTCCCTGCCTTGCACACTAGGTTGCCTGGGATAGGCTCCAGGCCTCCCTCGACCTTACCGGGATAAGTGGTTGGGTTATGATGGATGGCTATACATAAATAAGCTTAATAGCAGACACTTAAAGTGCAGTTTTATCATTTAAATTTATGAGGAATGTTTGAATTGTACACGTGACTTGTAAATTGGCAACACACAAATGGATGCAGGCTGTGGAGAAAAATATGAAAAATG
This sequence comes from Chitala chitala, assembly GCA_025773905.1. Taxonomy (NCBI): domain Eukaryota; kingdom Metazoa; phylum Chordata; class Actinopteri; order Osteoglossiformes; family Notopteridae; genus Chitala; species Chitala chitala. Next base: position 14,934 of record JABJVR010001822.1, read on the forward strand.
AAGCAGGCTGCCAAAAGGAGTTGTGTGTGGGACTACTTTGATTGAGATAACTATTTGGTATGATATACAGTAGGGCCCCCATATCCGCATCATTTAATTGTGGTCAACTGCAGAAAAAAAATTTTTTGAAAATGAAATATAAAAATTACAAAAATATATGATTGATGGTTTAAAACTTATAAACCAAGTGCATACTGTACAGACAAGCATAAACATTAAGAGTGATGGCAGTCCTGATTCATTTCCTTAGTTTTAGTAATGGTGGAAACTGATGGGGACTGTCCAGAGTGCTTTTGGGAACTGTAGCGTTGAGTAGCTTTTGTACTCTTTTCAATTCCTGAACCGGAGATTTCCTGTTGATGTCTTGGCTCTTCATTGGTTCTTCATCCTGGTGATTGGCATTCCTGAAGACCAATGGGCATTCTCCAACTCAGAGTCAGTCCCATGAGAGCTCAAAGAGACACACAGACACAAAAACATAAAGCAAATACAACCATGGACATAACAAAGGGTTATATAAGGTGTCCATTCTTATCCGTGGTTCCAGCCAACTGCAGTAGAGCTTGGATTTTAATACCAATCAGCAATACCAATCGATTTCATGTAATAAAATTGTTTCTTAAAAATTTGTATGCAGTCCACATAACCATATAAAGTAAACATAATTTTATTATGTGGAACTGATGTAGATTTTTTATGTTAATCCAACAGACATTTTTTTCAGTGGTGTTTCCCATTATCAACTCTCCTAATAGGGTAGATTGTATGGATATAAATTACCATGAAGTCCACTGTAACCTTATGAGTAATAACCAATAACTAGTAGATAGTTAAAGGTCTACCTTCATATAGGTTATCAAAGAACAAAAAATAAAAACGAACACGCAGGGCTTTATTCTGTGGAATACAAATGGGGAATGCAATTGATAACATATAAATTTTCTCTGCATAGATTAAATGACAGACCATTTATTCAGACTTTATAGAGAACTATTCTGTGTCAACATATATAAACTTTTATTTTCATGTCACCTTCACTTTAAAGAATCATTAAAGACAAGAGTCTCTAAAGTGAGCCCTTAGTCCTTTGATCTTCATTTTGAGAAAGACCAGTATGATTAGGTTTTCTGATTCTTGTGAATTACGAACATCAGGACAAACTATGTACACGTAAAGTATAATCTAAAAAAAATCAAATAGGTCGGATTATAATGAAGAGTTAATATTAGAAAAAAAAAATCTAGACAAGCATTTGTTTTGGAACCTTTATTATGCAGAATAAATGTTTCTTTACCATGTGACAGTGGCATGATTTTTCTACATGTATATCGGACACTGCAGACATATCACAGGTTGCTGCCACAGAAGCAAACAAAATGCATATTTCTCAGTTACTGTTATGTATATTTTGTCTGAAGCTTTCAATTAGAATGTCGTCTTGTGGCCCATGACAACATTGCCTTTTCTGATCATGAATTGACTTCCTCTTGTGCTTCTCTCTCACCTTATCGCTGCTTCAGCCTTGGCTCCACCCACGGCACATACTTTCCTCTCTTCTTTCTTGGCTTATTCTTTCCTCACAGCCCATTTTTAAAGTGAGCCTCCTTCCTTTTGCCCTTCGTGGCGTCGCGGCTGCTGCCACAGCACTCGCCGCTTGCTCTTTTCCTCCTCTTGTCTCCCAGTGCAAGGCGCTGAGGAGGCAGCAGGTTGTAATTAGGCTGGGGCGCTGGCTGAGAGAAAGAGCTCATGGATCAGGTAGGAGGCCGAGTGCTGAAGCAGCACATTCTTGCACGCTCACGTGACTCTGCTTCAATATTTGCCTTCTATCCTTTCCTTTTGGGGGGTGGGGGGGCAGGTCAGCTCAGTTCCGTTCCAGACCGCAGGCTCAGTGAAGCAGTGAAAATTGTACCTACATCTGCCCACGAAATTTATAGCTGTTACTGCTTGACTTTCCCCCCTCTCTTCACTGCTGTTTCTCTCTTGGTGTTATTCAATTTTCTTTTTTAGAATCCATAAACCTTTTTTCTTAATTTTTTTATTTTTTTATTTACTTTTCCTGGTCCAGTACTTTTGTTACATTTTGTTTTTGAAACATTCTCAATTTGAGGCTCGATGTGCAAGCTGTGTGGTCTTCGGTAATGTTAGTTATAAATTCTGAGTGTTTTTAATTTTGACTTTTAAGAATATGAATCGCTACAACTCAGCCTGCAGACGTGCTCTTGGTGGTGTGAAGAAATGCTATTCCGAGCGCTTTTCATCTTGTGTTTGTTTAGATCTCTTATAGATTTTTAAGAGGTAATAAAATAATTTCTTCTCTTGTACACATATAAATCATGCTGTGTCTGTTTTGTATACCATTTAGTTCAGAATGTTTTGCAGTTATATTATTTCAGTCCTTAAAGGAGCAGTAAAGAATTAGTCTTTTACTGTAAAGAATGCATTTGCACTCTACTGGCCTCCGCACGTTTTTCGTGCTGTCTGCTGTTCATAGACTTTTTGATCTGCAACAGCACTCATACATGCAGCAGTGCAGTTTGGCATGGCAGCCTAGCAGTGGAGTGCTTGTCTTATTTGTCAGCTGTGTGTAAAGCATCAGGCTGACGGTGTTTTGTGTGTGTGCTCGTGTGTGTGTGTGTGTGTGTGTGTGTGTGAGCGCATGTGTACACACTCAGCTGTTGTGATAATTCTCCATACAGTTGCACTAAATCTACTTTTTGCTGTGCAAGGTGCACATTTCTATGGGCAAGCTTGGCATATAGGCCGAACAGTTGTGGTCGGGTGGTATGCCTACAGCTTGAGTGTGGAAGTAAACTTTAACATTGTTGGGCAAACAACAGAGTTCTGACTTTGACCCTGAAGCAGTCATCAACCATGTGCAGGTCTTCCTAATTTGGTAACAGATTTTGACCAGTGACTGTGTGGTTTTCACTTGGAGCTGTGTTACATGTATATGTTATCTGGGTGCCTGGTACATGGATATTATCGCATAAGGAATTGGCATCTTGCAGGAATCTCTGTAGGACAGAGAACTCGTGATTATAATTCTTTCATTTTCTGCTTCCCAGGGTATACTCCTCCGGACACATTGCCAAAGCACACATTGCTCAGGCAACTGTAATTGAGTAATGATTAGTTGGTTCCTTCTCCAAAAACGCAGAATGACTTTAAGGTTGCAGCTGCTTTTCCAGAAGGTCGCGTTCCCGTGCACGGAACCGAATGCCAAAGCGCGTTTGTACAAGAGGGTGAAGCTCAGGTAGAGGAGAGAAAGTGCAGTCCAGTGAATTACGAACCATATCATCTCAGTGTATTTGTCTGTGTGCACTTTCCTTCTTTGTTTATGTATACCACATTTAGCTTGCCGTTAGAAGACATACGAATGTAATCCAATTATGATGGCATTTGTGAGACTGTTCTCCTGCTGCCGTGTCGAGCAGTTGCTCCTCTCTCTCTCTCTCTCTCTTTCTCTGTCTCTCTCTCTCCCCCTCTCTCTCTGTCTCTCCCCCCCTCTCTCTCTGTCCCCCCCCCCCTCTCTCTCTGTCC
>JABJVR010001824.1:0-18471 GCA_025773905.1 Chitala chitala
TCTGTCTCTGTCTCTCTCTCTCTCTCTCTCTCTCTCTCTCTCTCTCTCTCTCTCTCTCTCTCTCTCTCTCTCTCTCTGTCATCCTTCCTTCTTGTTGCCCTTACATGTCCATCTTATGTGTCCATCCACTGAGCCTGTAGGGGGGGCTAGGGTGGGGCCAGTGAGCGATGTGTGCCTGGCATCTGGGCCCTGTGGGGGGGAGAGTTGGATTGGATCACCCTGGGGCGCGGCAGCCTCAGCTGTCAAGGCTTGGTGCGAGCGTGCGATGGAGAGAGGCAGGACAGCCAAGTGGAGGAAAACAACAGGCAGGCAGGACAGCAGTGACTCCACCAGGACAGATAGGACTGGCCTCAGTGGTGGGGGAGCAGTGCAGCCAGTGCTCAATTAATAATGCAATGCTGTCTTACGTCACAGTTAAAATTACATTTCTGACTCAAGTCAGAGCCAGATCAATGTGCCCTGAAAGGGAAATTGTACCTGACCGCTGAGCTTGGCTTAGCGCTTCCCCTTCCTGCCTGTATCCATGTGACCAGGCCCCGATTCCCAGAGCAGGGCACAGTGTTCCTGCGTGCCAATCCCTGATTAAAACCCCCCTCCTGTTACCATCCAGCCCGAGTAGGAGTGTGAACTTTCTGCTCTGAAAGGAGCCGCAGTGTAGCCCGATTAAAACCGACACCAGATGGGCCACAGCGGTCAGCCTCAGCCCACGGAGGGATTCTGGCTAGGATCAAACAGAGAGCAGGCTTCCCCGCAGCATACCGTAGCACTGCCGCCATGACACTGATGACTCACGGCAAAACACACACCCCCAGTAGCTATGACAATGCTTTCTAACACAAGTAAAACAGGTAAAATGCCCACAGTCATAGGAAATATTTGTAAAGAGAAACAACTTATGTTGGGGGAGGGGGGTTCCTTTTTGCCTTTTTGAAATGTGGGCCAAACAGATCCCCCCGTTTATGTTTCCCATAAACACAAAACTGCTTCCACGTTAATCACGCGTTTCAGGACCTCGCATGCAGTTTTGACAGGTTCTCATTGAGTAGCTAACACCAGCCTTTCCTAAGTGCACTCTGGACACGTTCCCCATTTACACGTGCTATTTCAGAGTTCTTTTATTTAAGAAGCTAGTAATTTGATCTTTAAAAATGTAGCTTTGCTTCCTGTTTTACACAGAATACTTCAAGAAGCCTTTTACTTTTAAATCATTAATGTCTCGGACTGCTTCCCAATTTAAAAAGTGATGCTTGAATTGTAGTGACATTAGTGCATTTATATTTATGTTATAGAAGTTATCTTTGCATGCAGATCCTAAGAACATAAAACTAAAAATGTATGTTTTATAACATTTTGTGTGTGTGTGTGTGTCTGTGTGTTTCTATCTATGTGTGAACTTATATAATATATAAGACAAAGAGTAAAGACATTAAATAGGAGTATTCCAATTATATTATAAAGGAATATAAAGTTTCTGATATAGAAGTATTCTTTAAACCTTGCCAGAAGTGTTACTCAGACAGTATACACGACTGTCCTTTGACACCAATTTGCTGATTGGATCCTTGCAGAGAATGGATATGTGCCAATGCATTGGTCATCCATGCCTGCATTGCAGCTACAGCAACTCAACCCAATCTTGAGATTGTTTAAAAAAAAAAAAAGTGATGCCGCAAGATTTCTGACAAAAAGCTTTGCGAGTGAAATACAGAACAGAGTGAAATCCTTTAAGGTCTCTTCTGTGGCCACACCATAAGTTTAAAATGACAACTTGATTTACATATAATGTAAATGAGCAGACAGCATCACTCACAGGTACAATACTATTGTCGTTATCATAAACTACCTTTGCTGGGAAATAGTTATGGTAGTCGTTCTATCCAAGTAAAACTAGAAAAGTTAATTTACGCATTAATTTAGTCCAGGAACCACGGTTTTCACACATTTCAGATTATCGGTTGCTTTGGATCTGCACTTTTCTATTTTTAAGTAAATCTGTGAAAATTCAGAGTGAAAGATGAGGGAAGGTGCAAATAAATTACATTGAGTGTTAATGCTGTATTCACTTATACTTAGAACAATTATCACTGTGCCTCCTGCGTGCTTCAACATGCTACAGTAAGAGGAGGAAGAGAGACAACGCCAAGCACATGCAAGATGTATGGATGTCTGTGCAAAGCTCACTTCTCACATGATAAATTTTACTGCCTTTGCATTCGTTGTGACTGGTTGAAAAAGTGTCTGGGACTGTCACGGTCTTAAACCACGCCGGGCACGGGCTGAAAGTTCCATCGAAAACCGTGGATCACTGGTGATATCTTGGTCCTTGATTATCTGAGACATTGCGCAGTGAGGAAAGGGCACAGTAGTACAGTACAGTGCCGGCAGAGCCATCCATGTTTTCAGACAGCGGGCCATAACCGGTCCCTTTGTAATGGTGCATGTTCGATGAACAAAAACACTGTGCAAGTGAGATGCATTCATGGGGGGGGTGGCAGTCAGGTTGAAGCACAGTAACGTCAGTGATCAACGAAGCAAGAGAAGGAACATACTGGCCTGGTAAAGCTGACTAATGCAGCTGGGTGTTTAGAGGCTTCAGTTTCAGTAAATTAAATTTAGCTTTTAAAATATGTCTAAGTGGCTATCTGAGAAGACATTGGTCTGTTGAAATTCTTCATATTATACTGGTCTTTCAGTGTGGACATTCCAGACCCCTGTGACATTAGAGTATTTTTATAGCCGCCTTATTCTGTTCACGATGTTCCATACTGCTAATGTATGTAATGTGGTTTTTTTTTCGGGGGCAATTTCTAAGCTTTAATTTATTCACAACTTTTCTCCATAGTGTTCTTCATAGTATCAATGCTTTCAAATCATTCATAACACTGGAAAGTGAAGAAAAAGTAAACTGGATATTAAAGTCTTTACCCTTTCAACTGTCTTAAGGCCATTACACAACCCAATTTCAGGCGCAGTGTCTGTATGTCAGACAGTGGATATGTTTATTCAGGACACAAACAGGGCTGTAACTGCAATAGCATTCCAAATCAAATGCATTACAGTATACTTATATGGGATGTCAAAACAAGTTATGAAGTGGACCACATTTTGTAATGTTCTATACTTACATTGGCCATTATGGTATGCGGACTGACTTTATACAAATATTTGTATTCACAAAACTACAAATGTTTCTCTTTTGAAAAGAAGCCCTTGTTACACTCGCACTTAGCCATGATCTTTTGATATCAACAGAATTTCATAACTAAAGTATCCGTTATATAAATGACAACTGTGACAATTTTGACCTTGGTACCAAGTAGACACGTAAAATCCATGAGAAAAGTCATGGTAGATGAAGATGAATGCGGAATCAAAACTGGAGGACAAATTGCCAACAGCATTCACTATTCTGGCAGCACGGTGGTGTGGTGGTTAGCCCTGTCACTGCGCACCTCCAGGCCTGGGGTTCGATTCCTGCCGTGTGTGTGTGTGTGTGTGTGTGTGTGTGGAGTTTGCATGTTCTCCCTGTAGTTGGTGGGTTTTCTCTGGGTGTTTTCTCTCCAGTTTCCTCCCACAGTCCAAAGACAGGCAGGTTAGGTTGATTGGTGTGTCCAAATTGCCTGTTGTGTGTGTGCGTGTGCACCCTGTGGTGGGTTGGTGCCCCACCCTGTGTGTCCCCTATGTGCTCTGAGATGGGCTCCAGGCTTCCCTGTGACCCTCACCAGGAATAAGCAGTTAAGATAATGGATGGATGGATTCAATATCCTGGACATTTGCCAATGTTTGCTGAAGATTGGAAAGGCTAATTTTTAAAGTCAACATCAATGCACAAACACAGGCCTACAACTGAACCTAAAAAAATAAGAGTGGCATCAACTGGACAGGATAAATTATGTCAGAAAATGAAGAGGAGATATAAGCTTCAGAAGGCAGTAAAGGAAGCAGTAAGGAGACCTTCCTATGGAAGGAGAACAGTGAAAAAATGTGGAGAATGTGTACACTGGCTCTCTCAGTAACATGGTAAGGATGTTCACAGTGGAGAGTAAAACTCACCCAAAAGACAGGAAAATGACTGGTTTGTGTGAGTGATGGTACCAGAGAGGACTACTTGGACAACAAATAAAGTCAACAAGTGAGCACAGAAGAAAGCAGTTATTGGAATTGTTAGGGGTCCAAATGATGTTGAAGGATTACATCATTCACACTTGGAAATCTCAGAGGAAGCTGTTGGAAAGGACACAAGCAAGATTGGTTTAGGATCCAGCATTCAGTAGGAACAAAAATCTTTAAGGTCTTCAATAGAGAATGTCAGAGAAACTGAGTCTAAATAGACTGAAACATGAAAATGTGATTCCACATAGCAACAATAAGCATAAATATTTATAAAGATGCTGAAAATTAATAATCGGCAAACACATATTCCCTAATTGAGAAATTGTGTTTTAAGTGTGCGTGTGTATATTGCACATTTGAAATTCTGTCTGCATTGAATTTATTAATTGTAATTGAATTCTGTCCACATCCTTAAAAAACTAAAAACTATATATTATTATAACATATTCAATTCGGGGACTAATCATATAATTATTTCATAGTCGTATTTGTGAGAAACGGTTTAAGGTTTTAGATGGGCTGTGAACTTTCACTAAGTTTTTTTTTTTAACATTGGTTTTTAGGAATTAATAATGCAAATCAGTTGACTGCTGTCTTGCTGTCTTTCTCTCTCTCTCTCTCTATATATATATATATATATATATATATATATATTAATCAACAATATGATATACTGTACTTTTACAACAACATCAAATCTTCCTGATGAACTTTCAACATGTACAAACCACAATTCAAAAGCACAACTTTAAGATTCTCTGGTGTAATTTCTGCTATATACAGTATGTAACCACATAGTGTATAAATTCCTCAACCCACGACCCTATAATGGATGAGCGTTTGGATAATGGAATGATGCATGGATGGATAAATTCTTCATTAAATTTTATAGTAGTATGAAGAAATGTGACTTCAGGCTAAATACAGAAGCAGAGCACAGTGTCAGCCGATAATGTTTCTTAACATCAGCAGTGACAGATTCATGAAGCCGGTGCAGGAAAAAAATTACAAATATATGTGAATGATACATAATATAGCAAATCTCCAAAATTATTAATTTATGGATTCTTTTCCTTGTTTAAATAAGTGTATCTTTGTAATAATTTTATACATTTCTGTGGTTCTTCTTGTTCTGTATTTCTCCACTGCTGTACCACTTTACACCCAGCATGCCATGCACAGAAGCTCATCAAATAGGAGACCTAATCACCTGGAAGGTAATTTACAGGTGCTTAAGAGGGGCGTCTGTAGTGTACAACCCACTATGATTGCTTAGCTAACCTTCCTTGTTCCTTTTTTGAACTTAAAAAATGCCAGTCCTCTTTTCCGTTCAGCATGGCACCGTAACATAACTGAAATAGAACCATAGGCTAAGATGGCTGCCGTTGTAGCAGAGCCAATCAGGAGCCATGCATGCTTCACTTTTTAATTAAACCTTAGAGTGTAACACTTCAGAAGAACAGCTGTATCATGTTGCACACAACACACTTAAGGTCCCCTAAATTTGCCTTAGGGTAGCAACTTTAGTATTGATTACAGCAGATGTAAATAGATATGCCATAACTCTCAATATATCACTGTTATTTTTACATTGTCCTCTCATTTGTAATATGGTCAGGAGGTTTTTGTTTTTAATCCCATAAAGTATTAAAAAGTAGATATAAAAACAGAGCAGAAGAGGATATCATCTGAAGTTAGAAAATGGCAGATATCTTTTTCTCACTCAGTGACAAAGGATGCATCCATAATCACAGCATTGGTAACTTCATTTACTTTACAAGAAAAAGTACTTGTGCAATATCACCAACTTTTTCTTTTTTACATGAGCAATTATAGGTGTGGTGATGACAAATCACACTTAGGATTATTAACCCTAAGCGACACCGAGAATGACTATGCCTCGTCTCCAGCAGGTGCAAAAAAACAAAGAAAACAGGATCTTGTGCTCATTTGTTAATTAAAGTCACTGCAGGAAAGGTACTGCCAAATTTGAAAACATTGGTGCTTTGTTTGTTTTTAATTGAGGCTAGTAAGGCACTAGCGGCAGTTTTAAAGCTCATTAATATTTCACGCACATTGTTTTGAAAAACGTTAGTACTCAATAAGGTGGAGGGGCCATAGCAGGAGAACAGAAACAGAGGAGATTAGAGATGTTTTGGACTTTTTTAGTATGCGGGCATAGTCGGGTACAGTTAGCAGCCCCCACTGGAAAGACAGTGTAGGTCTAGTGCTGACCTCATGTGTGTCTGAATTCAACAATGAGATGTCATGATTAAAAGCGTGCTTCAGCACAAAGCATGGATGAGAATATTTTGGCTTGTTAAGGTGTGGGTTAATAGTGCTGGAGAGGTTGGAGGCCGTGAAGAGGGCTATAATATTCATCATAAGCACTTGTTAAACTTGAGTTCACTGAACTCATAAATAGGTTAATGGACTAACTCAAGTTTTTGAAAGCAATGAGTGTCTCCCTGTAATTGGAAAAAAAAAACGTGAAAAAGAAGAATGGTTTCTGGCTTTGTCTTGTCTCTCACGGGAAGAGAGCAGAAACAGATGGGACTCAGACAGTGGGGACGGGCCTGAAGCACTGTGTATGCATCACAAACATGATCACAGCTACCTTCTGTGGATAGTTGAAAGCATAATCCAGTAGGCTTCGTGAAAAAAGTTTGCATCTGCGACTAACTGAGAGGAGTGGCTATTGATAATCCTGACTGTGCCTGAGTTTGCAGTTCCTTGCTTGCAATTTGGACCAGCCAATGTGAATGTGGTCAATATTTGATGCCCTCCTCACTACCACGCTGCCAGACCATGAGGCAGATCGATTTAGTCACACAAACATAGCTAAGGTTCACCAGAAAAGTGAACATATTTACTTGATTTTTATGTAAGTCTTTTTTCCGTTTTTTCAATTTCCTTTAATATTATTACTTCATTGCATAACTAACTTTATTACGAAGAAAAGGTAGTCTCTACCTGTTAGTCTATATATATATATATATATATATATATATATATATATATATAGAGGTAGACTCTTCTCATTTAAAACGCTTTGTCAGTCGAACTGGAGATTACTGAAACTGCAATATTCTGTGCTGATGACCAAAGAAAACACCTTGTTCTAGAAAACAATCGAAACAATCGATTCTGAATCAGTTGACATATCGATTCGCAGCACTATGTATACCAAAATCAATTCTTGTCCCGTAAGTACAAGTACGCCGCTTGATTTTTTTTTTCCTAATGTTTCTTATCTTCATTTTGTATTATATACCTTAACATGTCGATATTGCCAGTATTTTCGGCATGCACTGTTTTTTCTGTAGCACCTTTTTTAAATGTCACAAAATTTTCTAAAATCGGCGTTAAATGTAAATCCGGGTCTTGTAAATGTAGACGGGTCCTTTAATGAGCCCTAAATGAAAGTAAAAAAAGATTTGTAATTTCAATTTCCACCCCCTCCTAATTACCCCGACATCCGCCCTTTGCTCTGACAGCCATGAACGTGAAACAGGTTTTTCAGTAGCGGGGGCTCTAGGGCTACGTATTAATTATTGACGCTTCTTGCACGCAGCTGCGTTGGGGGGCAGGAGGAACTAAAAAGAAAGGCAGTTATCTTGTTACGCGAACTTCCAAAGTACATGTAAAAGTAAAAGCATTCTTATATTGAAATAACTGGGCTATTTTAATAATTTTGTTCTGTCGAACACGCAGATTGACACAATCTACAGTTTGTCCTAATCAGCGATGATTTTATGTCTTCGAATACGTGCAATGCACAGATTAATTTTTTTCTACAAAAAAATTTAACTGCAGACAGTTAATAACATACTATAAAAAACGTCAGGTCCCTAGATTATTTACAGTTTTCTTTTGTTATATGGCCTTTGTTGTAAAACTGCAGCCGTATTGTGTTGTGTAGTACGTTGTAAGTTTTCCTTCTTTACCGTCCACTACTTGCCGCTCGCCGCATGAAGGCACTTCGGATACAGTTTCATAATTCTTAGAGGTTTAATCAAATATTTTTTCTCTCCTCCTCGCATTTTATTTTCTTCTGTCTCCATGGCCAAATTGATACTATCAGTTCGTAGCGACCGATATCCCCTGGACCTGCGATTTTCGTCCCATTGGTGTCAGTCCCCATCCTCCGCCCAGCCAGCGCTTCTTCCCTCCTCCTTTGTACACAGAAGCAGGCGCGCCTCCTCTTCCTCGCTTCATAGCAGCCAATGAGATTCTACACCGGACTGACAGATGGCTCCATAAATAAGGTGTAGAAAAAAGGAACGCTAGCAGTTGCAATTGAAAGAGGGTTCTTCCTTTTTGTTTTTTTGTTTTATTTTGTTCCCTTTCTTTCCTGCAACGCTCCCGAATACGGGAAGGAGGACATTCTCCACGCACAGCCCAGTCTCCTATACGCGGCACGCACAATCTCATTCATTCACTTACTGTGTCTTTCGCACCTCATCTACTATACGATTGTTCCTGGGACCGCGCGCGCCCCTCCAGCGGACCGACACCTACCGACTACCGTTTTCTTTATTGCGAGAGCTTGCAAGCATTTCCAGTTGCTTTTGTTTTCATATCCTTAACCTCGCACAACAAGAATGGTCATGGTGAGTGCATCATCTTAAAATAAGGTTTCTCTGGGAATAATCATTTACAAATACTTTGTTGTTAATATACCAGTGTAACAGTCTTACTAATGAATTATCACCATACTGACTATTGCATGACTGTTGTGATTATTGCTGTTGTACTGACAGGTTTAATATACCGCCTGCTTCACTCAGTAACATTGGGTTTATTGTGCGCGTTCGCGTGTGCTGTTCTGCTTAGCGTCCAGTTCCGTACCGTTTAGGCTCGGAAGGGAAAGGTGTAATTGCGCTGAGCTCCAGTCGACCGCCCCCAAAATACCACTCACTCGCGATTCAAGTATTCTGTTAAATCTGTAAGCACTAAAGGCATTTTTCGTGACAATGATTAATTTAAAGTGATGCTTGTATCTTGTGAATGCAACCTAAATTGGGGTAGTCTTTTTGGAGGCACGTTGTCGCAACACAACGTCCAGTATTGTAACGAACTTCTAGATGTTTTCTGAGCATCACTAATAAAATATTCCGCTTAGTAAGCTTCAGTGGGTAAAATCGATGCTGAAAACTAAAGAGAATTAACTAGCAATGAAGTAAAGGTGTTTAAACCGGATATATCACATGGTCAGATGCTACTTGGTCTGTTACAGGTATTTATCATTTACGTGTCAAGAAACAATACCATTTTAAAAACTCAAAATGAAAATAACAGTAATTTAGATTTGCCAGGCTTGAAAAGACATACTTCATTAGTAAAAGTATAACAGTTTTGAACACATCATTGTGTCAGTTTATGAATTTAAAGTAAATCGTTGAGTTTACGCGTAGCATCTCAGCAGGATATGATTTGGCGCTTGCACTGAAAGCTGTCCTTTCCAGCGTTTGTGCGCCACCCAGAATGAAGGTGTTAATTTTCCGGAGTAGAGGGACGGATGGCTGCGAGAGCCAGTGAGGGGGCTGCAACGCGCTCTCCCATAGAGGGGGGGGGGGGGGCTGTTCTGACCTCACACACAAGGAGGAGACAGGGGGCGGGCGGCAGGCGAGTGCTCATGCTTGAGCCCGTGCATTCTCACCCTGCCTCTCTGCAAGGAGGAATGCCTGCCATCACAAGCCATCTTCAGCCTCCTGGTCACTGAGAGAGAGAGAGTGAGAGAGAGAGCAAGAGAGAGAGGGAGCTCCGAGTTGGGAAATTTGCTTGGGTGGGAGAAAAAAAACGGCTGCCAGCTCACAAATGGAGTGGAATGGGTTTAAGATGGTAAGGAGGCTGCAGCCGCTTATTATACCCTTACATCCGACGTCCTGCAGTAGCTGTAACTCTCGCGTCTCAGTCGTACTGCGCTTTCTCTTTGCTCCTTAGGTTCGGTGTAGGGGGGGTGTCATTTTCTCATTGACTGTGGGATGGAGGGAATATGTTTGTTTTGTTAAGGAGTGCTTGGAAGGGTGGGTTTGGAGGCCAGCAGCAGATAGGAGAGAAATCAGAGCTGAACACTGATTTCAGAAAAGAAGACAGTGTTTCAAGCTCAGTGCCTCCCATTAGGATTGCACTTGTCTTTGTTAAGTATCCGTATCACATCTGCGGCTGGCACAGGAAGGTAGATTTTATTTGTGCTCTCTTCCTGCAGCACTGTGATTGTACAGCTTTCGTCTGTCTTATTTTTCTCCTTTATTTTACGCGTCTGTTCTGTTTAGTTTTCCTAGGCATTTGAACACACCTACCTCGACACATAGTGCTTGTCTGCCAGTTGCAGATAGACAGGATGCTATACTGTGTGATATCGAATAGCAGCAGTGTGGATATGGGTGTGTGTGTGTGTGTGTGTGTGTGTGTGTGTGTGTGTGCGTGCGTGCGTGTGTGTATGTGTGCCTCTATGTATCCATTGTTTCTTCTGGTTTTTGTGTTTTGCATTATTGTTATTATATGTATTTTTTGTTAAATAGAAAAATCTCAACGCCACATGCACATTGTGACATTTCTGTCATAGTAGTATCCTCCTGTTTGCATGTAAGATATAGTTTTATTTTCTAACTCACGCTGCCTTTTTTTTTTTTTTGCTGAGATGTGCATTCATTGTTGACTGAGTCACAGCCTCTCCCAGCAGTCCCCTCACTGGCTGGTGGGAGGCAGTGCCTGTCAGGGACATAAGTTTAACTGGCATCTATCAGGAACAGGTGCAGATCGACCGGACTGACAAACATCAGGATAAATGAATTTTGTAAAAATAATAATAATAATAATCATTCTTGGGCAAACATTGCAGTAGGCAAATCGGTCCAAAAATCTTTTTTTTTTTTTGGTGGACTATAGTATTGAAATGCAAAGTGAATTTAAAAAATGTTTCTTCAAATGTCTTTGAAATTGGATTGCTTAATCTAGAAAGGAATTTCCCGTTTATAACTGGGAAGGATTGCTGATTTCCCAGCAAGCGTATCTCTTTGTATGCAGGTTGCCTTTGCTAAAAAACACCATCTGAATACAAAGCAAGACCCAGCACCACTGAGAACAAACACCCTTCACGAGCACTGCCGAAACACGCTTTCTCGCTTTCCTTGCTCCCCGCAGTATAGCTGGAGAAAGCTTGCCAGTCATTCTGCATGGGGAGGGAGGACACAGGGCGAGGTAGGGAGGGATTGGGGGGGGTGGAGGCTTAAAGAATGAGCAAGCGAGAGAGAGCAAGAGAAAAGGAGAGAGAGTGTTTATGGTGCGGAACTGCATGTGCTTCTTACCGTCCCGCATGGCCCAATCTGTGCGGTCACTGCACACTGGCACCGCGGCACCGCTGTCCTGCCCATCCTTGTCACTGACCCGCTGGACAAGGTCACAAGTGCCGACCTGGCAGGACCTCAGAAGCAGTCAGGGATAGGCTTATAAACACAAGTTCTGTAAGCAGACATGGCATGGGGTTTACAGGCAGCAACTGGACATTAACAGTAAACACAAGCGGGTGAGAGAGGAGTGTATGGAAGTGGTGCATTTTTTTCTTGGGGGGTGTGGGGGAGGGCTGGACAAGAAATGTGGTCATCCTGATTTGTTGCTGTGCCTCTGTGCCCAGACCAGGAACTCTGAAATACGCTCCTCTGCTGGCACCATTAAGGCAAGTCAGGGTTGGAGGAGTGAAACTGCATGTCGTTCAATTTCATAACAGCGTTGTGGTAATTGATTTTACTCATTGCGCTTTGAAATTTAATTAGCTTCAGGTGGCAGCACAGGCGAGGCTCGACTGATATGGCAAACCCGATAATGGTTTTCTCTATGCAGGTTTAATTTCTGATTGAGCTTCATAAGAAACACTTAGCATTTTTCTGTTAAAACACAACAGGCTCCTGCTATGGCAATGGCCCTCTTGATTTGATGTTTACTTTTTTTTTCTAGTTTGTGAATATTTAAAAATTACGTTTAGTTAATGTTGACCACTGCTGCTGTTTGATGAAGTTTCTGTTTTTGCGTTGAGAGTTACAGATTATAATCGTGTGTTGGCTGAGGAAGTCCGGCTCAACGCGCTTCATAACAGATAATGTAATTTGTGTGAGCCTAAGGTCACGTGTATGTGTGAAGTCTTAGTTGTTCTCTTGCAGCCACATTTTGTATATTTAACACATTGCTGTACTGGAGACCCGTTGGTGGAAAGCGACAGAAATAACGGTTCTTATGGGCAGAAAGACACAGCAAATGGGAGGCAGATTCAGCACTGGACAAATAAACAGAAGGGCAGAGTTTACAGAGGCGGACAGCGAGGCAGTAATGCTGTGCAGAGCTCTCTCTGTCCCAGTAAGGGGAGTTTTCACACATCCACACATAACAGAGATGGGCTCCAGCCTTCAGCACTGTACCTTTAACATATTAACAAGTCTGATAAATCAGCATTGATTGCTCCTTCTCTATCACCTGTTCTGCTAAAGGAAATCTTTATAAATACTGCCTAGCATTACAAAGTATTTGAAAAAGTAGGATAGCTGTGGTATTTGTATGCATTTGCAGTGTGGGCAGTGGCATTGCTGTTCCTGTTGGACGTGATCAGTGCTTATTCTGCCTGTACAGTGGCTAACACACTGTTATTTGTGAGTTGTCTAGACAAGGCAGCAGCAACCCTGGGCACTTGGATTATTATTACCTTTTTTCATGAAACCTAAGGACTACCAGGTGTTAATCCCTTAAATAATCTTTTCAGCACCTTTGTATAAATGCAGTTAAATTTATAAATATGAAAACACTGCAACAAATAAATGTTAGTGATATGTACCGATTTCCTTCCGTTTTGAAGGTTTAATAGATTCCATGTAAAAAAATAGCGCCCTATGTGCTCTGGGGTGGGTTCCAGGCTTCCCCGTGACCCTCGCCAGGAATAAGCGGTTAAGATAATGGATGGATGGATGGACGGAGGTAAAAAAATACCTGTTAGAATTCCTAGCGTGTAAAGTATACATGTAGAGTATCAGCTCCACTGCACCAACCCCCTGTTAACACGTATCACAGGTTGTAATTTAAAGTAAGGCACTGACTTTAAGATGGTAAGATATTCTGGTGTCTTTTAAAATTAAATGGCATTTCAAAAATAACCTACATTGAAAAAATGTGGAGTAAGATTTACTTAAAGATGTAAAGTATCAATTTTCCACTTAGAAATTCTTTGTAATATTCAGTTAAAATTACTAAAATAAAATGAGTACAATGCTAAGTAAAGGATGGACAATTTAAGTAAAAATAGGGAAAACATATTTTCAAGTGGAAACTTAAAGGAGACTGAGTTACTTTTACAGGAACAAAAAAATCATTTTCTTCAGCATATAGGAATTTATACATTTATTTATATAATATTTACTACATCTTTTCATATGCAGTAATTTAGGTTTTTGAAGTAGTAATAATAATACGTATATAAAGCAACATTAATTGAAAGGTTTGCTGTGCAGATAACTGGCTTTCCTTTGGCAGAAAATCAAGGTGCCGCAGACAGATGATACTCATCTGGAAACAATTAGCGCACACAACCTGTTAATAAACACAGGGCCATGATCTCTCTGTCTGTGGATGTTCTTTAATGTAAATATTTTTGATCAAAGCACACTTACTTGAGGACTAAGAAAAGCCAATAAATCCTTTAACGTTCACATGCCCCAGAAATCCTAAGGTGTACAGAAAGTTACATTTACTGCTTTTAATAATGCTTCCTTTGTCCTGGCAACATTCAGCTACACAGGGGTCCAAAGTCAACTCTCTGTTGTGCTTGGATGCAAGCTGTCCACTCTGTATGTTTTTGTTCCCAAAGAAAAGAAAAATTAGCTATTATTAGGGTTGGTTTTCTGCACAGTCCATGTCTCCTGTTTAACTGCAATTAAAACAGATGCATATTGTGATGCTAGAAAACATTTCAAG
Source organism: Chitala chitala (assembly GCA_025773905.1). Taxonomy (NCBI): domain Eukaryota; kingdom Metazoa; phylum Chordata; class Actinopteri; order Osteoglossiformes; family Notopteridae; genus Chitala; species Chitala chitala. The sequence goes on from JABJVR010001824.1 coordinate 14,074, forward strand.
GTCATTCAGAGCACAGTGGCTCTTTCTATGGCAATGAAGACATTAAACATTCATATCCTTATTGCAGAATGAATTTTGTATTAAATATGCACCATAAAATACTCAGCGAGGATACTGATCATTGGATTATGAAATAATTACTTGCAAGAAGTAACATATGAGTTTATATGTTTTTAAAAGCTGCCAGAATAATTTTTAAGAAAAATGGTCTCCAGAGGAGTGAAGGACCACATTTTAGTTCCAGCTGTCATGAAAATAGATACATTTAGGGGGAGATCGGAGTAGGCAGATCCCTGTGCTCGACTAGAAAGTGTACACAGATACAAAGTCAGAAAAGTTATGGGCTGTTAAACTGATGTCAGGTTTCACAAGTTAAAATTGAGACTGTGTGTGTGTCTGTGTGTGTATGTAAGTGTATATATGTGTGTGTGTGTGTGTGTATATGTTTGTGTGACTGCTACATTATATATGATGCATTGACTGTCAAAATAAAATACTTTGATGGTTAACTCAAGATGACATAAACCATATAATTTATATGGATTATAGTATGATTTTAGAAACACAATTCAACACTGTCTAGTGTGTTAATTTAGGCAGCTATTAAATAGGATGAATATGTTTTGTAAGATAAGTCTGTTTATAGTGAATAATGGGCATCTTGTAACTTCTGCCAAGGGTATGCACCTTTACAACAAGAGTAGTATATTAGTGAGAAAATATCTATAGGATCCTGTTGGATCAAGATTGTAGAATTGTAATTTGTTTAAAACTGAAAGTGCACTGCATCCTAAAATTGTCAAAACAAACATTAATAGCAGGAGGAGCAATGCCTGGTGATTTTCTCAGATGTAGTGATGTTTCAGTAGAGCTCACAGAGCAGTGTAGGAAAGCTCTTCCACTCGCTGACTGCATGTGACATTATGTAGGTTGTTTGATGTGCTGACTGCAGACCTGATGATTGCAGTCTCTTTATTGGCGATCAAAAGGCTGTAGATGTAGAGGAAACCAGGGCTGGGAGATTAAAGCAGTGACTATCCTGAACACCGATAAAATGCAATGTCTCATTTCTATGTTTTTTTAAGGTAATATATTGTTCACTGCATCTGATTTTTCATATTTTGTACATATATAATGTTTATTCTGCATAAGGAAAGTTCTTGCTTCACATTTTTTTTTTGTTGGGATTGTTATACTGAAGAATCTGAGGTTTATTTATTTGTTTTAATGGGCATTAAATGTGTATTAGTGTGTATTGTTACTGATAGCAGGGTGCATTCTTAGTGTGTTTGTGTGTGTGTGTGTGTGTGTGTGTGTGTGTGTGTGTGTGTGTGTGTGTGCACACATATGCCAGTATATGGCACATACAATACTTAATTTACACAAATTATACATACAGACACATTTATTTTATAACTATTGGCATCTATATTGAAGTACATGGTAGGCAGGTAGATTAATTAAAAATGAATAAAGTCTACTATGAAATCTGCCCCTGAGCAGCTAAAATAAAAAAAAAAATGTTTTGCAAAAATATGTGTACAGTGATTTATTAGAAGGTATTTAGAAAACAGTTTATTTACTTCTACATAATTGGGTTGAGGAATGAAATTGCATGTGTATTACAGCTGAACACTTCATTGGCTGCTTTTTGTGCTAATTGCAATGGCGTTGGTTTTATGAGCTTTGCCCATTCGCTGAACATTAACTTTAGATGTGACTACTCTTATTGTTTTTCAACAACTAATGTAACTTCTGTGATTGAAGTGATGAAGAGACACTATGTAAGTTATGTAGAATAAAAGCAATAATAACATTTGTGCTCTTTGAATGAAATACACCACACCTTTGATCTGATACACAAAGATTGGTTCTAGAGTGCCTGTCCTTTTTTTTTTTTCCTGACAGAATACGTTTTCTGGGAAACTCTGATGGCACTACTATCTCTGCCCCTGCAAAACTCTGGTGCTGCGAACCTTGGTCTGAAATCGTGAGCTGCAAAAGTAGCTGACTGTTGCAAACAATGCGCCCGCTGCAGGTGCAGAGATCTGCAGCCCGCCTTCTCGCAGTAGGGATGTCCTAACGACACCTGGTGCTGACGCGGTGGAACTAACCACCTTTGCTGAAAACCGCTATAAAATAACTCTTCTCTTTCGGGCCGTTCGCTTGTGCTGAAAGCCCCGAACAGGTGAAAGTTCACCGTTAACCCAGAGCCGACCTGCTTCCTTCAAGTACGGGTCACCTTCATCGCTGACGGGATGATGACCATGCTCTTCCACGTGTAGCAGGTGTGGTTTCAGAGGTGACTGGCGAGGAAGTGTTGTAGACTGATTTGGTTTGTGTTGATGGCCCAGTGATCAGACACAAGGCAATCCTCCCCTCCCCCCTGCTCGAATGGACAGGCTGGTTCAGCACTCACCATCCCTGGTGCAGTGACCACAGCTATATCTTAGTCCTAAAAAGAAATAGGGCTGCTATGTACAGAATCCATCACTCTGCATGAACTTCATCTTCTGTGTCTTCAGCAGGCCTTAAGCATCTTTTTTTTCTTAAGTTGACCTCTCTGTCCTTTTGCTTTTATGTAATTAGATTTAAAAAATGTATTCTGAAGCTACAAATTGCACGTTTGCAGCCATTGTAGCCCAGTCCTTGACTTGCAGGTCTTAGACAATGTATGTACAATAACACTTGATTGACACCTCAGGTACCACATCAGGTGACTTTCAATCCAAATAATGTATTCAGGAGTGCAATTAAGTACTGAGGCTGAAAGCAGTGCACATTGGGGGACTCAAGAAACAGGGTTGTGGACTCCCTATAGATTATTATGTATCATAATTTCAGACACACCATTATTATAACTGAATGTTGTAGGCAAAGCATTATGTAAATGTCTATATTATATAATGCAGGCCATATCTAAATAGATGTAATGCATGTGTTTTTTTTTATAATGTGATGATAATAATGATTTTATGGGCATAACATCTCGGTCCTGTTAATGAAAACACAAATGGCATTGAGTTCTGAACAGCCAGAGCAGAACGGCTTGGTGCCCATGGCTCTGTGTGTGTGTGTGTGTGTGTGTGTGTGTGTGTGTGTGTGTGTGTGTGTGTGTGTGTGTGTGTTTGTGCTTGTGCGTGTGCACGGGTGTGCCACTCAGACCTGGCAGGTAGCTGCCAATGTGTAGAGCACAGGCAGCTCTTCTTGCACTGGATTGCGGAGTCAAGGCCCTGGGGGTCTGTATGGGACAGGCAGCCCCGGGGTGCAGCCAAGCGGGCCGGGCCGGGATCCAGGATACCTCACGTTTGTGCTGGGGCGGATGAGAAAGGATGCAGGCCACTGAATCCGGATAAATCGAAGTGTCATCCCGGAGTCAAGATGTGCACCAATTTTCTGCTCGTGTTCGTACAGAATCTGTGTTGGGCACTAGCCAGTGTGCAGATGACTTCAGCTTCTCTTGCTCTCCCAAGTGCACACGGCTTCTCTTTAACGATGACGCACGTCAAAGAGAAACGCTCAGGCTGAATTTTGTATGAGTTACGGGAAAGGTTCCTGTATTTCTGCATTTCAGTTTCCAGAAGCATATTTAGCCAGACATTTATGGGATTTCAAGTTAAGGTTAAGGTTAAGTTTTGATCATATTTCACCAAGGTTAGCGGTGCCATGCTACATGTTTGTCCAAGCATTTTCAAGTTGTGGTTTGAAATCAGTTCTGCTGTCTGATTCATAATTTATGCCAGAAAAATGTTAGAAAAAACATTTTACTATAGACAGTTTTGAGCTTTCAAGACACATTTTTTCTAATTAGTTTTCTGTACTTGAAGAGATGTTTTCTCATTCTGAAAGACATTAGGATCCAGATGCTAAACTTGTACAAAACAGAATGTAAAAATGTGTGATGTGAGCAGATTTTTGCCTAATGTGTCACACAAACCAGAAATATCACATGCTCTGTTAGTAGTTAGATATAAAACAAGGTAGATGCTTGTTAGATTTTTTTTTTATGTTGTCAAATTTATTTTATTAATTTGGTTTATCAAATACTTTTAAAAATATAACAAATAATATTAAAATCTACTAATTATTTTTGACGTTATCTCTTGCCTTCATCATTTTCCACACATTTTGGTACTGGAAAATTTGGCAGATTTGTGGCCGTCATGTTAAATGTACACAGCTTTCCTGCAGGCATAAATTTAAGTCGTTTCCAGATGATCAGCATTAGGTTAAAACGTGAGAAGGCAGTGAGTCAGTCAGCTTAATGTAGCTGTAGACTCACGTGGTTAGAAGATGGTCTCTGCACCCTCCAAAGCACATCTAAAATGAGGGCAACTACATCTGAATACCAGCGGTTCTCTTTCTTACATAAGGTGATCAAGGGATGTTAAATAACTC
>JABJVR010001825.1:0-11391 GCA_025773905.1 Chitala chitala
TGTACGCGTCTCCCGCCTTGTGTGATGCCTCACTCTGGCCAGCGATCGACAGAGTTCAGCTGTCGGTGTTTGAGTGGTTTTTTTTTTTTTTTTTTTTTTTTTTTAAGAGCGTGTATTTATTTTGCCTCTACTTATTTTCAAGTTATGATGGGGTCATCAGAAAGCATCTCCATTGTAAGTCGGGGACTACCTGTATTTCTGTTGGAACAGACAAGTCTTGTCTTTTGCACCTAACACAGAAACAACACCCAACCCTATAAACTCACACTGAAACTACATGACAATAGAAGAAAAAAAAACTGAACAAGTGACCTAATGATGGTGAGCTCAGGGCAACCCGGAGACCGTCCACAAGATGTTATTCCACCCGATACCCTCTTGGCTTCAGAAGAGCAGCATGTTTTGGGCACTCACCCCCCTGGATGGGCACATAGGTGATCCGGTAACTGTCCACCGGACTGCGAGGCTTGTTCCACTGGACAACAGCTGAGCTGTCAGTGACGCCGGCGAAGCGTAGGCCTCTGGGAGGTCCGAGTCCTGCCATGATGTGATGTCACAGGGGACATGGAGAAATGAAAAAAGTAGGGTGAATCTCATGTGGATACAGACGCCTGGAGGACAATCCTTTGGTAAGCCCTCGGTTCAACGCAGACATGGCATGTTTCTGCTTAAAAAAAAAAAAAAAAAAAAAAGTAGTACAAACTTTTGATACAAGGTTTCATACAAAGTAATTACAGCATGCTGTAGTTAGATCTGAATTAAATTTCTAAAAGTTAAGGAAGGATGGTTTGAGCATATTCAAAATATCACATTGCAAAAATGGCAATAAAAGGCCACTTCATCTCAGCTGACCCAATGACTAGTAATGGCATGCTGGTTTGAAATTTCATATCAAATGAGCAATCTTACCCAACCACATGACCTAGGAGCAGTTAAAGCATACGCGAGATGTTCCTTGAACATTTCAAAACAAACGGGTTAATAGCATGCAAATGGAGAAATAAAACCTAAATAATAAATTTAAAAAAAAAGTACACAAACCAGTTACGAATACAAATTACTCGTGCCAGAAAAAAAAATAAAATAAATAAACGATTTCGGCAAATTAATTAGATAATGAACATACGCACTTGTTACCGATAATTAATTTATGAGAGCGTGATTAGATCGCTACAACCTTCTTTCACACATGCGGCTGGTCTTCAGGCAAAAAGAAGAGATGCAAGTAATATGAACAGACTTTTAAAGAGAAGATTACGGGAAAGTTTGGGGTTGGCCGACACCCCTGTTCACCAGCCGTGACAGACACCGGAGCTGGTGGGAGGAAATACCTGTTCGGGCTACTGCGGTAACGGGCTGCGAGCGGCGCTCCAGAGTCACCCCGTACAGCTCGATTTCATACTCGGTGCCTCCGGCCAGGCCGGTTATCACCTTCGTTCTCTCTCCACCGTAGACGCTCAGCTCTTTCGGGTTTGTATATTTTTTGGAATCCCTCACTTTAATTACAAATCGGTCAAACGTGTCCTCTTCGGAGGTCCAGGCGAGACGAAAACTTTCCGAAGTGATGTCCGAAACAAAAAGGTGTTCTACCTCAGGTTCCGCCTCTGGGGTGATAAGGGAACACTTTTTATTCCCACCAAAAAGGTCACGTTTTTATGCATTATGGCATGAAGACGATGAGTACGATGAGAAGGATGATGGTCAATGCAGAGGTTACATGAAACTTCGTGAGTACTCCATAATGAATGGCATTCAGTTGAATATGAATAAATTAATTAAATCGGTTTTCAGGACTTTGTCATGCTTTCAAGTGTTAGGATTCGTTTTTTGTTTTGTTGTGTTAGTTGAGACACGACGAGAGATCGCAGTAGAGCAGCAGAGGGTCCATGTAATGTTATTTATTCGTATGTTCCCGCTTAATTAACACAGAATGGAATACAACACAATGCATATTCCTCCGGATTTATTCTGACTAATCAACCTGAGGTGAGGGATGTGCGTGAAGACCAAAACTGCCCTGCTCCACTGATTCTGTCACCGCGCCTTTACCGAGCAACACATCTGATGACATCATTTTCACTTGCTTATTACCTTCTACTTCCATGCATCCGCTGGTTGGCATTCAGTAGTAACTCAAGAAAAAGAGCAAAATTTAATCAACTGACATTTCATGCTGAAAATGCCTCGTTGATGTCGCTGTGTTTCCCAGCCAGTCATCGCTGGATTCAACAGTTAAAGGGCGCCTGTTATGGTTCTCAGAAGAACGAACAATGCTTCACATCACAGACCACTGCTACATGCGGGTGTTTTCATCGTGGTAATGTGCCAACAGTGCTGAGCACCTGCAGATGGACAGACATTGAGCTACACACTCCGTGTATGGAAGTAAACAGTCACCATAAAAGACAACTGACACCTGTGCGTCCAGACAAACACAACAGCGGGCAGGCTTAGTATTCCCACCCAAAAATCTAGTGGTGACCTTTATGCAAACATTTTCACTTTTATACAGCATCAAAATGCACGATGTGCAGCCTGGAAGCCACGGTACCGGAGACCGAGTCATGCGACGGAGGATTGGAAAACACAGGTGAAAATATGGCAAAGCGACTGTTTGCCCATATTTTTCTTAAGAGACAAGAAGAGAGCAGGCAAATCGGAGGGAGGACGACTTTTCTCTATGGTTAAATAAACAGGCAGTTGAGTTATGAGAAACCGTGTAGAAGGTGAGTGGAAGCTGCTGAGGCTCTCTGCTGAAGCATTAAATATCATGTTTGTGTTGACTTTGTACTCAGACAACGGCGGCACGGCAACATCTCCATCCGGCACGAAATAAAGCCCTTCATCATCATTACATTTAAACGCAATCAAATGTAAAGCCCATCTTCCAACATTCTGGTCTCTGAAATTATATATTAAAAGCAAATTTTGATGCAGCGGTTATGTGTGAAACCCAGAATGGTCATTAGACTGTCTGACAGGAGTACTGACCCTTGTCTCGTGTTAATCTGATTTGTGCTGGGGTGGTTGGTATTCCCCCATTCCCAGCCCCTGTGCCTTGCTGGAGATGCCCGAGTTAGTACGGAATAATGGTACCTGTGACAGCCACCGCGTTCAGCGGTCGGGACCACAGCCCCGACCGGGTCGCCCCCGTCAACTGGACTTCATAGCCTATGCCTGTGATCAGGCCCCGGATGTCAAGCCACGTCTGGTTGCCTGGTACTGTGAACTCCTGTGGGTCCAGAAGCCAGCCAGAGTCCGTCACCACTAAGCGGAAGTGGTCAAACCCGCCGGGCTGCTCCCCATCCCGTGCCGTCCAGGACACCCGGAACCCAAAGGGGCTTATGTCCGAAACGCTTAGGTTTTCCACTTTGGGTAATTCGGCTAAAGGAAACAGCGGGTGTTTTTAAATTGCGTACGGAGAAAAGTGCAACAGGAACTGAGAAGGAAGTGTGTTTTTTGTCAGTGGGGATGAGAGAAAAGGGCTCATGCACGCAAGTGTAACATGCGTCTGTCGCTTCTGCACTGCTGATGTGAGCGACACTGCACCTGTTCAAATATTTCCTCAGACAAATAAAATGCGTGTGGGATCTGTTCTCTCAGAGACAGGCAGACAGACCGCTGCTACTCTACCTGCTCAGAAAAAGAGCAAATGATGAAGTCTGACCAAATGCGGAGCACAATACAAGTGAGGGGATTTCCTCAAAGGACTGTTCTGGGTGGTGCTCGAGTGCCAAGGTTGGGGAATATGACTTTAAACAAACAGGGAGCCACTGCACTGCTTATACCATGTCCGCTAAAGTCAAAGATTCATGAGCAAAATCTTATCAGTCAGAAAACAATTAAAACCATGAATTTTGTTACCAAGAAACCATGTCAAAAAGTTAAACTTCACCTAAGATTAGTGATGTGATAAAAAGCAGTTAGGATGTATAAAACCAAAAGCTAAGCATTTTTCACAACCAATGGCAACTGAAATGTTCATTCACTGTGTTCTCTTTGAAGCATTTCATGCAGGGAAGCAGGCAGTTGTTGTAATGGTCTTAGCTTCCCCCTTGACTTGACGTCCCTGTACAATGTGCCATTCTCACATGCACACCGTTTCTGATCTACATGGACATGCCCATCCATTACTTTCCTGGCTTTGTAATGACAATATAAGGCAAGCCACGCCCACACACTGCCAGTCTCTCGTCAAGCCACGCCCACACACTGCCAGTCTCTCGTCAAGCCACGCCCACACACTGCCAGTCTCTCATCAAACCACGCCCACATACTGCCAGTCTCTCGTCAAACCACGCCCACACACTGCCAGTCTCTTATCATGCCACACCCACTTAAAAAATTGCCTCCTGAGGTCTGTCTTTTGAGTCCTACATACAGAAACAAGACTTACCTTGATGAGCCAATCTTAATTTCAGTTTATAAATAACAGTTAGTATTACATGCTGTACTATTTCTGATTTAAAATTGTATAATGTCAGCATGCCAAGAGGGGGTAGAGCAGCTAGCTGACTTTGGACTCCCAGAGGATTTTTTCCCCCCATTCTCTTTATGGAGTTTTTGGTTCTTTACCTATGCTGTCACCTGGCTTTAATGTCAGCTCTGTCCATGTTGTTATTCCACACTCACACAATTTATTAAGTTCCTTGTTGTTGTAAGACCTTATAAAAATGAACTGAACAAAATCAAGGAACGGCCACCTGACCCTGTGTTACATACGAGCTGCACTAGCAGTTAGCAGTTGAGCTGGAAGACGGGAAAAAGGGGTCGACTGGCAAGGGGGGGCATTAAGAACAGTAATGCAGCTCTTCCTCAAAGAACAGGAAATGTTTGCCAGCCATACAAACATACAGATGGCATACAGTCAAAGTTAGCTGCCTGTTTACGCCTGACTTAGACTGTGAACATCACGGCTCAAAGTCCGATTGTAACCGCTTGTTGTTCAGTAAGTTCACGCCAGTCAAACAGGCTCAGGAGCCTTACTGGCTGCAATCTTCCCCATTAGCCAACAGTCATTTTTTCCTTTTCCTTCCCTTTAAAACCAGCAGACTATATTCATGGCCCCTGCATGCCCATGGGCTACTGCAAGACCAGCAGAAGAACTTCTACATGGGCTCAAAAATAGGCACTGGATGGCATGCAAACCAGTGAGGGTGGCATCGATGCATGACGGCTACTTACATCAGTGGCAATGCTGCTAATGGCATGCTCTGAAGGGCGGGGCTTAAGGAAAATGCTACTCTCTGAGTGGCTGGATTTGTGGTATCATGAGTGCAATGTGGAGTTAGTGGCATTTTGAGCAGCCAATGGAGAGGAAGCATGAGGTGTGTTAACAAGTTCAAGACGCAGGGAGGCACACTATGAACCGCTCTTATAAGAAGAGGTAACATCCACCACAATACTGTGCTTCGAGTGATACAGATTTAAACGATCCAGTCTGAATGATGAAGGCCACAAACGGCCCTGGATGAGTCAGCACAGAGCCAGTACTTTGACTGTTAAAGGCATTCAGAAAGGAGGTTAGTGAGACGTGGGCCTGCACCTGGCGGGGTGGGTGTGGGTAAGTGAGCGGGGGCTTCGGAGAAGGTACGTAGTACCTGTAACAGCGTGGGTGGAGAGCGAGTGCGTGCGGCGGCCGTGCGAGATGCCGTACAGCTCGACGTCGTAGGCTGTGGAGTCCGCCAGGCCTGCCACGCTGGCGTCCCGGGCCTCGCCAGGGGGGCGGATCTCCAGCGCTTCGTGCAGCTGCTCAGAGTCACTGACCCGGACCACAAAGCCATCAAAGTGTCCGGCCACGATGCTCCAGGACAGCGTGAAGTTACCCGGGCCTATGTCAGACACTGCTAGCGTGCCGAGCTGAGGATCAGCCTCTAAACACAAAAGAATTTTTTTTTCTTTTTTTACATGTGACATCGAGTCGGAAACACTTTCACTGTACAAACATCTGTACACCTAGACCCAAGCAGGTTAACAAATTAACAAGAGCAGCACACCTGCGCTTAGAATACTTCAAGCCCCTATTCTGGTCATTTCGGTTCGGAAACACACCTGTACCTGACCATTGTCATGGTCGTTATTCACGAATGTCAGACAGCACAAGCTGCAGTGACACAGCTAAGATGGGACGAGACCATGACACACACTTTCCCTTCTCAGAGAACTACCGGTCACTTGCAGATGTGACTTCTCGACCTAAGCTCTGAGCACAGGAACATGTCAACAGGACGAAAACTGGGATGTCATACCTGTGGTGGCTGTTGCCGTTAAAGGCAGCGTGTTCTGCCTGCCGATGCTGCCGTACAGTTTGATGCTGTACTGCGTGTTGCCACTGAGCCCTGTAATGACCGTGGAATGCGCCCCGCCAGGCAGCGTACGGCCCGTGGCTCGTGACGGCACGGCCGATTCCCTGACCTCTATGACAAAGTTATCGAAAGCCTTCGCACCCGTCTTCCAAGACAGCGTGAGTCTGTCTGAGGTAACGTTAGAAACAACTAGCCTGGCCAAATCAGGCTCTGCAGCTATGGAGGAGAAGACAGTTAGAGGTCCTTCATCAATTCATTCCTTCTTCTCTGTCATATCAAGGGCTTTGTAGCAACTCACAGCATTTAAAAAATATTGTTTGTAGTGTCAGGTCATGCCTCAAAGAATGCGTGATTTATCATTTCTGAACATGACAGTACCAATAAGCAACCAAGTACCGTATTTCTCCTAATTAACGCTCCCGCTCTAATAGACGCGCCCCCATCTGATAAGCCAAGGCGGCTAATACAGGACGAGAGATGGTAAAGTGCGCCCCTTCTACGCGATTAAACTGGTGATATAGAAACGTGGTCAATGCGGAAAATTAATATATAAATGCAGTGAATTATACGCGTTTTCTATACGATAAGTCGTAGTTAATGGAAATTAAATTTTTCAATTTTTTTTAACAATGTAGAAGAACGTTAGACTTTTTAGTAACAACTTGTTGTTTTTAAATGATTTTAAAAACTTCATAATTTGCACATTTAGCCATCAAATAGACACGCCATCCACGTAATTTGCAATTAATTTGTTAATTAGGATAAATACGGTATCTAATTTGGAAATAAATTGCATCACACGGAGAAGACGTGGTGTAAGGAACAGAACAGTCAGAAAGGAAGCGAATAATTTAAAACATAAAATGGAAAGACGCAGCAATACCTGTCGTTGCAACAGTACTGACAGCTTGTGTCCTGGCACCATGTACAACCCCATAGAGGTAGGCTACATAATCAGTGCTGGGGCTGAGACCCGTGACCTCATAAGACAGTGCATTCTGGGATAGGTTATTCTCCATAGGCTCCAAGAGCCAGTTCGAATCAATGATCTCCAGGACATAACCCTGGAAGCTCCCTTCTGAGCCATTCCAGGAGAGCGTGAAGCTTTCGGACGTGATGTTAGACACAAACAGAGTGCCAACTTTGGGTTCTGGTACTGAGGGAAGAGAGAATAACCAGCTTTTCAAACAGAATCACCGTAAAACTGCAGTGTGTATCATGCACTTGGACACTCAACCTTAGAAAAACTCTAAGGCATTTGGTTTTGACTATTTCACTATATAACGTTTAACATAGAGCTAGAACATGTATAACGGTGTCAACTTCTGGCCAAGAGAGGGCGCTGAAGTGCAATTCATTAAAATAAAATTGTACTTAGCAATTTTAACAGGCTTAGAAACTTCTTAAAAATAACACAAAAATGCTTGAAATAAAATGTAGAAAATACTGCAATTTATGTTCATAACTGGGACCTTTTCCAAATTAACAAAAGTCATTTGTGCTATTTTTTCAGGTAAATATTTGTTGACTGAAAAACATTTACCCGATAGTTTATCATAAATATCCTTTAATAAACACGTTATAATTTAAAAGTAGTTTATTTAGAGTAGTGGAAATGCCAAATCTCTGTACTTGAATAATGTTCTTTTGTATAATTTCCCATGTATCAGCCTGACAGCAAAATTTCCAAAAAGAAAGAAAACACATGAAACAACATGTACAGGATGATAGAGAAAATATGAACAGGCAGAGAGATGATGAATATTCATCACATCTAACAACTACTTTCTTGGTCTCTTCCCATCACTGGTGAAGCACCTTTGTGCCTACAATGTCAGAACACGGCTCACACATGTTAATTAGTAACTGAAACATCACAAGTGAGGCCTGTTTCCAAATGGAAGGGAAGAGGAGAAGAACATTTTTAATCAAATGTGTGTGCAAATGCTGTGAGAAGTTAAAAATTTCTTTGTCATAGTAGAAAATTGCTGTTTTAATACCACCAATTATTCAGTTTTTAATTAAATGTTAAAAGCTCTGTACTCTGGATGAACATGGAGTATTTATTTAATACAGTAGGTGCTCATAAATCCATTCATCAACAAGAATTTAGTGCATTAGTGTCTGTGTGTGAGTTTTCAGGATGTCAAACTGTTATTGTATGTATGAATGTTATTATTGACAGTGCCACGACCAGGCATTTGTGTGACACCAAAGTGTAGTCATGGCAACACGCAGGGCACAAGCAGAGAGAAGCACACAACTTGGCTGTGAGTTCAGCAGGCAAAATATTCTGGGTCAGATGGAATGGTGGGTGTCCTCCCCTCAGTTACCACCTAACTACAGTGTCTAAAATCATGATACCACAGGCAAAAGTCCAATACAAATTAGGACATGTCTGACTGACAAAATAGATGGATTTGGCAAATGTCAGTTCAGTGACATACTTTTAAAGTACAAATGACTATGGACTTCTGTTTTATATGTCTTCTTAATTTAACATCAAGCACGTCATTCACATTTGAATAACATGCACGATATTAATAAGATGGCCAATCAGAATCAAGAAGTTTTCTGGTCACTGACTCCTTTAGACCAGCTGCACTTATTAGGAAACATATGATGGAACACTGAGGAAATAAACACCACCTGGTTAATGTTATTCAGGGTGGCTGGAAATACCGTAAGTACACAAGTATTAATCAGAAAATACAAATGTTTACGCATTCAGTGTGTTGCAGGCCGTTACAAACACTTTATGCATCCCAACACGCAGACCTACAGCAGGCAGCGGTTCTGATCCAGTCTATATCTGGAATATATTGGTCACTTGGGTTCAAGCAGGGCAACAAGGTATACATAAGATGCTATCCACAAAAAACAACACTGCAGAAGTTCATGCGCTTCTGAGGTCTGTTAACAGTGGGGAGCTGAGCTAACAGTCAGGGTAAGTTCACACGCACACGCACACGCGCCTTCAAAAAGGCATTATACTGAACAGCTCTACACCCATGCATGAAATTGAATGTTGCAACATGCTAATTTTTGGGTTTCCATTTTGTTTTGTTGCTATTTACGTTTGGACCATGCTTCATGCATGTTAAGTGTATCCAGAGACAACATACTACGGGTGTACGAGACATACTGGTTGATGCTCTTGGCCAAAGGTGTGTTCAGGTGTGTTGAGAAGTTGAGAGAGAAGGGGAGTAAAGAGAAGAGGAATAGGAGGGGTGCTTGCAGGGGCGCGTACCTGTGGTGACTTCAGTAAGGGTCGCCTCTAACAGGGACCCCTGGTGCACCCCACGCAGGGAGACACTGTATGAGGTATTGGGGCTGAGCTGGGTGACGGACAGCTCGCTTGCGTTGCCTGGCAATGTGTAGTTCTGCCCAGTGTTCCCCCCCTCCAAATCTGTAACCTCAATCAGAAAGGCATCAAAGGCCACCTGGCCTGGCTCACTCCAGGACACACGGAAACCATCCCACAGCACGCTGGACACAGTCAGGTTCACCACCTGGGGCTCCGCCTCCTCTGGTGGGCAGAACAGACCGACAGCAGACCTAAGCGACAAACACTGAGCAACACACGCCGTGCGGAAAAGGGACAACGACAGGCGAAGAAAAAGCACGCCTGCAGCCTCAAAGACCCAGCACAGCCTTCCTATTGGTCAGATCTCCAGGAAGTCAGGATTACGTTAATCATGTGGACTGTTTGCTTTGGCTGTGGTCCCCAACCTCACAACCCCAGGCCAAACCCGAGTCTTTCTGCCAGTGTGGGTGCCTTTGAGACTGCATGTCCTCAGAAAAACATGAACATCTAATGAGGACACAGTAATAAAATCAAATTAACTCAATTATATTTTTTAAATGGACACTTTGAAATCTCAAGAAAAAGTTGGTGGAGTAAATCTATGGTGCAGTGTAATAATGTTAATCAGAATACAGAAAGTAATATTCTGATGTAGACCACATTTCTTCACGGAGTTCTATGAACGTTTTGGAGGCTATGGTGTAATTTTGGATGATTTAAGGTAACATGCTTTAGATCTTCACAAGAAGATTGCTTAACTTTTTGGTGAACTGTCATTATTGTTAACTTTCATTTTCCTGTTGTCAGAGTAGTGAGAGTTAAAGATGAGGGTGACGATGCAAGGAATGAAAAGATGAAGATGATGACATGAACGAAGATATAAAAACTATTTCAGAGATTTTGTTTGCCTCTGACTTCTGAAAATGAAACTGGTGAATAATGCAGCTGTATGTGCTGCAATGGTAATCCATGTTTGACTTTTTTTGGCCATATCAGCAAATGTCACAAGTCGCTTTTTTATAGTATGGGAGTGACGACCTACAGAAGAACCAGGAAGGTTCATGGTTGAATGACCCTGCTGCTATATTCCCCAGTAATACATCTGTATACATATACCCAAAATATCTTTGCATATACCTTACAAGTAATAACCAGTCTACTGTGTCCTGGCTCCATTTACATCCTAGGTTTCCCTTAAATTTAAAACTAGTTAAGTATGCAGACTTTCATGAGAGCCTGGGCTGAATGTGAGTGAATAATCACAGTTTATATGAAAAGGCACGGTGATCCTTTTTCCTGTACTGACTTCTAACGAAAATCAAAAACACAAAGACATGGAGCTCCGTGGAGAAAGTGCTGTGTTGTAGCCCTTTAATTGTTCAGGACTAACCCAGCGGAGTGTGACACAGGAAGTGATGGACCGTACAGCCAATGCACGGGGATGAATGATGCATAAGGATGTAGTTCTAACAGCTGATGAAGACAAGTGCTTAATTGGTTACCTGTATGCAGAGGAGCCTGGAGAGGTGGAGAGGGCCCCTTCTCCATAACATTTTGCAGAGAAATGTTATACAGGGTACCAGGCGATGGGCTGTCCACTGGGGGGACCTCAGTTGAACTAGATCGGCTGTGCACTGGGGGGACCTCAGTTGAACTAGATCGGATGTCCACTGGGGGGACCTCAGTTGAACTAGATCGGCTATCCACTGGGGGGACCTCAGTTGAACTAGATCGGCTGTCCACTGGGGGGACCTCAGTTGAACTAGATCGGCTGTCCAC
>JABJVR010001826.1:0-18466 GCA_025773905.1 Chitala chitala
CTAGTTTACGGCATTCCTGTTTCAGATGCCGTGTATGTTCATTAAACCATGGAGTACACCTGGTGGCTCTAACGGATAAATCTAGGTTGAAGAGTCAGGGCAATCGTGCCTTTTCAGTAGTTGTGCCTAAACTCTCTTAGTTTAACACACACCCCTTACAGTGCAGCCTAGACACATCATCAGTGATGTAACCTGGGGTCATCGGATGTTTCGGGTCTTTCATACATCGTACACCCTCACCCAGGCAACCCAGTCAGGGGTGACCAGCTCCTAACTTGTGTCTAGGTAGCTTGTGCAGTCCACGAATCACCCCTTTTCATCCACAGCCATCTCGATGCCTTGTCTGCAGCATCAGAGATGTTCTTGATGGCTCTCTTAATGTGCAGTCCTCTAATCCCCAACAGTTTGAGAGCTCTGCAGAACAAATGGCCAGCAAACCCTCGGCAGCCGACCTCGATGGGGAATCACCGGGTCTTCCAGCCCCTGCTTCGGCATTCATCTACAAGCTCTTCATACTTGGTCCTCTTTCTCTCTAACGCCTCTCCCTTCCGGTCTTCTTAGGGCACAGTCAATTCGAACAAAACCACCTGCCTTGAAGATTCTGATACAAGAACCAAAACAGGCCTAAGTGTTGTCATAGCTATAGTGTCTGGAAATCTGAGCTGCTTCTACAGGTCAACCTTCAACTGCCAGTCCCAGGCTGATGACAGAATGTCCCCTGGTAGGTGTGAGCACTGCTGTGCCTTCTCGCCTGCCTTAACAACACTTTGTTGGTGCTCCACTTGCTGCCTGATGAGTAAGATCCCTGTACTGATGGCCTCTGCAATGACCCTAAGTACCTGGTCATGCTGCCACCGGTAGCAACCCTCTCCCGAGGCTTTAGGACAACAGCTCAGGATATGTTCCAGGGATCCTCTTTTCTGACATAGTGGGCATGCCAGGGTTTCTGCCAAACCCCAGGAGAATAGGTTTGATGGACTTGGGAGGACATCGTACACTGGTGTTATCAGGAATTTGATCCGCTGTGGTTCTGCTTTCCATAGCTACGACCATGAGATGTCTCGGACCATTTCCTGCTCTCACCAAGTCCACGCTCCTTGCTGATGCGAGTCTCCTCTACCTCTGCTCGGATTTCCTCACCTCAATGCCTTTTTATAGTCTTTGGTGTTTAATACAGCATGACAAGGTATTCTTTTCCCTGTTTTATTTTTATAATTTAATTTTATTTATAGCATATTTATTGTTTTATTTTATGCAATGAGGGCGGATGCTTTATTGTTTTATTAGAATTTTTTTAATTCTATTCACTTGTTTTTAGTCTGTTTTAAGTTTTGCAGTTTTGCAAATTTGACTTGTGTACAGCTGCACAGGGTGCGCCAACTCAATACTGAACCCTACGGACTAAGACTGGGATTCCATTAAAGTTCATGTGTGTGTAAAGGCAGGTGTTCTAATGAATACTGCCAATGACTTTGGCAGTAGAGTATATCAATTCGTTTAAATAATGATTGACCTTTAAGTACCTTATATGTTTTGTAAAAGATTTCTGTACTTATCAGGAAGCCAGTGAAGTGAGGAACATACAGGAGTTGTGGGGTTGTACTTTCTGCTGGTAACAAATGCTCTGTTTTTATTGTGCTGTTTGTGTGTGTTCCCAGAAAGTGGGGCATTGCAATGACCTAATCTTCTGTGTATAAATGCATGCTCTATTTGCTCTGTATCTTCCTTTGAAAGAAAGCACTATAATTTACCAATGTTTCTGAGGTACAGAAAGCACACTTTAGAAACTGCATTAACATGAGAATGACTGAGAGGCTTAAATCTAAAATGACACAGAGATTACAGCCTGAATTGCTGATGGAAAAGCTCAAACCTGCAGAGTTGAGAACAGATGAAAGCAGTCCTCTCAATACCATTACATCTGAACAGCAGGACCTGTTATATCAGAATATAGTGACTTCTACGTACTGCTCATCCATTCTTCAGCAGCCTTGAATCAGTTAACTAAGGTGTCAGTCGATAGACTCTTTTCCCTCTCCAAAAACACAGGAATTATGACTGATAGTCAGTGTTACCCCTCTACATGTGCCTTGCTGTTTTTATCCACAAGGATAATCTTGCTGTGGTATGAACTTTATTCCTAAGTGAATTTTCATGAAAACCTTTTTTTTCCACTGGCAGGTAATCAAGTATAAGAAGTGTGACGGGGGACTTTGCCAGGACGTGAAGACGTACAGCCAGAGGCCAATCACAGCTAGCAGAGAAGAATATCAGCCCGCTGAGATAAAGACCCTTGGACTTGGACTAATCACACTGTTGTCCTGACTACCGGGAGATTCTGTTCTAGCAGTACTTCTCACTCTGCTACAGAAGCATGAAATTTCAAAGTGTTTTGCAGCTACTTCATTAAAAATGTAAAATCGCATATTTGAACTCAATCTAAATACGTACATTGGTAAAAACAAAAATGCGGATCAAGACATTTGAACATATGCAAATATCACACGTTAGGTCCAGACCTGCAACTAAGAAGGGCAAAGACGAAAGGCTTTTACTGCTTTGGGATCACTAACGATTAATTAAGTCATTTAGTGAAAAACATGTCACCTTAGCTTACCGAAGAAGCCTTATACGTTCATTTCAAAGAAAATTTGTAAAGGCACACATAATAAAGGTTATCCTGACATCTGGTGGCAAAGACAAAAAATACAACAAGTTCATGTGCAAATAATTTGTAACAGGGAAAACTTTGACTCTAACCGGGGAAGTGACCTCCCACATAAAACCCACCAGTCACTGATGACCTAAAAACCAATGTCTCCTGCTCAGTGAAGTAACGAAACCCGTGCCCTGACACCCAGGCTTTGCATTATAGTAGACAAACTTCACTACATCCTAAAAAAATCAGACATTAAAATACCAATCTTGAGATCTCTTTTACAACTGACACTAATCGCTAATTACATAAAACATCACATGATTTTGTTAGAAAAATCGTACTCACAGGATACCCGTTTGTCTCATTCTTAGAGTCTCACTTGTTCTGGCTGACCGTTTCTGTCTTGGACTCCGTCACCTCTTTTCCGTTTGCATTGTAACATTTTGTAATGTCCACTAGTCAATATTAACTTTGACACACCCTAAAATATCATCTCACCTTTAGAATTTATGAATGAAACCATACATCTTGCTTTCATTACCCTGCCACATTACGAATGTTGCTATGACAGAATTAACTAAACAAATTGACAAAATCTTTGAGCAAAGTTATCTTATTGGCAAAATGAAGGTAAAATATTTATTAAAATTAAAATAACTGAATATGACAAAGCTGTTTACTATAACCAGGGGTCTGTTACATCATAAACCTACTACATTATCAAAGCCAAGTATTTTAGACTTTAATTCCTGTCCTAGCTGTCATACATACATAACAAACTTTTTAAAATAATGTAACAATACTTCTCCATTACAACTACAAGCACATATTACTAAAAAAAAAGTTCAAAAAGGTACATCACATATTCTTTAGTGTTTCAGTGAGGTCTGCAGTTGCAAAATGGTCTGTCAGTTTAGTAAACAGAAGGTCAGTGACTAGAGCAGGATTCAACAAGTGACCATGTCATATTTGAAATATTATTTGGTTAATAGGGGCAGTATCGTGGGCTGCTGTATCCACCCCATGTTCACCCTCTCTGCACATGCTTGCAGCAGAGCATGATCACATGACACTTGTTTGTGTAACAGGTGGACCCTGCTACTGCTCAAACCCATGTAGCCACAACCACACAAGAGCACAAGCCCTTTGAGCTGAAGACCTGACTCCCTTGTTTGAAGGACATTTGAAAGACACTTGTTGTGACTACTGCGGGATTTCAACCTTAGCGATTCACACTCTGCTACACCTGACAATTGTGGATTTCTTGTGTAGTAGTATTTTTTACTCTGCTACATCTGTAATGATAGCAAGAGCATATGATCACATACAAGTTGTTTGTAACAATATTGACAAGGTATGCTCACATGACATTTGCTATGACAGTGAGAGAGCATGAACACAGTAATTATGGGCTGCTGATCAGGAGCACCAGTAGAGGTCCTATTCCTTGACATAGCAATACCAGGTGACAGCAAAATTTATGAAAATTAGTTGGAAAAGATTACTAAATATATGGATACTGGCATTGAATTTAGAAGATTATGGAAAAAAAGCAGACCAGGATAACCCAGTTGTTATTGGTGCTCTAGCAGCATTCCACAAAACTCTTAGGAAACATCTAGAAAATCTACAAATTGGAAAGGACCCAATTCTGGACTCGCAACAAACAACCCTATTTGGAACTGCACAGATTTTATGATGACACATGGACAATTCTTGCTTATTATTAATAATAATAATAATAATAATAATAATTTAATTCAATTTATTTTTATATAGCGCCTTTTGCAACAATGTGCCTCAAAGCGCTTTATACAAGAAATTGTAGATAATAATAATAATAATAATAATAATAATAATAATAATAATAAGCTAGCCACAAAAAGGCATCTTCTGGTAAAAAAAAAAATTAATAAGATAACATGAAAACAAAACTGTTTCTGGCAGCATCACCAGGAATTTAACTTAATAAGTGAGGGAGGAAGATGCTGACAGCACAGTCGAACAGCCGAAGGTGAATTAGTAACAGGTGCAGACAAGTTTAATTAGTAACAGGTGCAGACACATTTAATTAGTAACAGGTGCAGACAAGTTTAATTAGTAACAGGTGCAGACAAATTTCCCAGAAGGTGTCTCATGGCAGATAAACTGCTCTCTGAAGTTTAATGTCTCTGAAATGCAGGTCCAGTGATCTGAGTCTGCTTCTAGTGACTGCTGTGTGGAGACTGTGTAATTAGATTTGAGGGGGGGCTGGACAGCATGCTCCTCTTTTGTTCTCAGTTGGGGCATCACCTTCCTCTCAATGGGCCTTTATTTTTGTACACTTGAGATTTGTTGTCTTTTGTGCATTTTTTTATTCAATTCTTGCAGCTGTGCTCTTGATGAAAAGGCTTTGTGTATCCTCCATGAATGTCCAAATCTGTCTGTGGCAGGTAGTCCTCATAGCAAGTTAATCTCCTGATTGAACTCCATAAAAGCACTTTTCAAACCGTCTTTGCACACTGAGGGCCTTCGTGAACCCGGCACTTCTCTCTTTTGTTCACACTCAGCCCTTTCACACAAATGCACCCTGCAGCTGCTGGGATAAGAGGAACAGGCACTTTCAGGGCCAAACACCAGACAGTGCTTACAAACTGGCTGGGCAGAGGAGACTAGCAACAGACCCCTACAGCGATGGTCCACTTATCACTCACAGCATGGTCGTAATTCTCAGCACCCTTTCTTTAACCTTCTGCAACATTTTTTTTCTTTTTTTCTCAAATTTGCTGTCCTCACACATCAAATGAAAGTTTGTGTTTCTCTTTCTTGTTTTTTTTATACATAAAGGATTTAAGGAGGTGAAGTGAGGTGTATTCATGTTACAACCTGCTCTGAGCACCTGAGGTGTGCCCGAGACTCAGCAGGTCACAGTGGTGGCAAACACAAGGTGTGTGACACATTCACAAAGCACAGAGTGTGGATTTAAAAATGGCTCACTCTCTCCTGCATGTGTAGCAATTTTGGGCTGAGCTAGGAACTATGGTGACAGACTAACAAATGTAGGACAGATTTGTGAAATAGGAAAATAGACGAAAAGGTGTACCTGGTGGAACTTAGGGTCTCTAATGCCTTTATGGTTAGTAGAGGATTAACTAAATCCTCATTTCATACTTTTACTTTCTGGCATGCCTGCCTTACCTGGTTGTCTCCAAAATGATCTTCTGCCATGGGCTATAATTAAAAAATTTTCAAGAATCTAGAATTTACAGCAAACTTTCAATCTTGAAAATTGTTTTATATTTGGTATTATTTTTATTTTGGTTTTAATATTTGAGGACTTGTTCTCTTTAGCAAATATAGAAATTTGTATGAGGAAATATTGTTTATTGTGATCGCTTAGCTGGTACCAACAATAAATATTCTAAAAATTTGTCTATGAAGACAACAGCCAAAATGTCACCCAGTAAGAAAGAAAAAAAACACACACAGTTCTTTCCTCTTCACACGATACTGTAATCTTATTTATTACTAATGGCCCCAAATTCTAATTATATAAGAACGTTTGACGTAACAGAAAAAATACAGTTTTGCAACACAAGAGGGAGCCAGAAACTTTCATTTCATGTTAATTACAATTTCACGATGTCTGTCTTATCGCACATAAAACAATTTTGTTAGATTTGCGTAGGTATAAAATTTGTAAATCTGTAATATTTCAATGAATTTCGTGATTTCTGCGTGGATATATACACAATATATTACAGTATATCATATCTCCAGCTTCCGCCCTTCCCTACCGCATGTGAAAATGTTGGAAACCACTGAAATATATTATTATTACTATTCACACTAACACAAGCTGCTGCCTGGACACTTCCATGGACAGGTTCCTGTCGGAGTTCAAGGCAAAGCGCTGTATAAAAATGCATATGTGTGGAGAGACATAAAAACCAAATCCAGCACAAGGGGTTTGAATGGCGTCTCATACGAAGCTTATGTGTATGGAGACGCACTGTGTACCTGAACTTTTATAAATGAAGTGTAATTTACACCCTTCATTTGTTAAAGGAATGATTATATGAATATTACATTACACAACCCAAACCGTACGGCGCGGACAGTGAAACGTTGTCGGGACGATGTATGCTGCTTTTTAAAACGCACTTGCATGGTCAGGTTATTTTCACCTCATGCTCATTTTGTCTTGGTGATGGGCACCCAAACCCTAAATGCACAGACGGTATTGTGCTGAAGACCATTAGACCGTCACACCAGACTGCAGCCTGCTTATATCTAAATAAACAGCCACGGCGTTACTTTCTCTTCTGTAATGAAAAAGCATGATAACTATGCACACTGCCTGTGGTCCATGCTAAGTCATCCTTTTAGGTTCCTGCTGTGAAGCGCTGCGAACAGCAAACCGAGAAGTAGACAAGGGATCATCGGCGCAGAAGAAAACCTGCGACCACTCGAGCCAAACCTGCCATTTTCAGTGCAGAATGATTTCGTTTTTAAATTCAACTGAAGGATCCATAAACCACGGACGGTATGGTAAATCTTGGATAATAATGGAATTGGCTGTATTTCTGTTGGTATTTCCAGTCACCGTTGTCATTGATCAACGTAGCATCCGAGCTAGTCGCGAATTTGTCACTGTTTTGGTACTGAATTTATATCTACAGGTACACATAAACAGTGATAAATGTCAAGCATGACTGCATTTAAATTAGCTGGCAATACAATGATCCGACTAATTAAGTGAATCGTGGATTTAGTTAAACACTATGTAACCTGGTAAATGATTGTTTGTACCCTCGAAAAAAATAAAGGAGTATTTAAGATTTCTGTTAAGATCCATGAAAGGAAACAAATGCAAAAAGCAAAAACAAGAAGACAGACTGATGTTTATGACACCTCATTTATGTTATAGGACAATTGTGAATTCATGCAAATGGTCTGTTTGTGTTATTTCATTCAGGTGAGAAGACTGAAACCTGCAGCTTGAAGGCACAGTCTAGGTGTGATCCAGTGTCAATGCATCATGCAGATATAGCCAGCTGTGACCCAGTGTCAGTGCAGCATTCACATATTGCCAGGTGAGACCCAGTGTCAGTGCAGCTTGCAGGTGTAGTCAGGTCTGCTCCAGTGTCAGTGCATCATGTAGGTACAGTCAAGATGTGACCCAGTATCAGTGCATTATGCAGGTATAGCCAGAACACGGCACCCACTATGCCCAGCTCTCCATCCCCCAATGCCGTCAGTAACTCCAGCGTCGGACCCTGGACCCCAAGTGTGCTGCCTCCATTTTCCACGGCTACCAGTGCAGTGAAGATGATACTGATCTCTGCTATCATGTGCATTTCACTGTTTGGCAACGTTCTGGTGCTCCTTGTGTTCCAGCGGAAACCCCAGCTGTTGCACGTTGCCAATCGCTTTGTGCTCAACCTACTGTTGGCAGATCTACTGCAAACCATCCTGGTCATGCCCTTTGCCATCGCCTCTGCTGTGCCAGGGGTGTGGCCACTGGACAGACGGCTGTGCCAGGCACTTGTCGTGCTCATGCACCTCTTTGCCTTCGCCGGCGTCAATACCATAATTGTGGTATCAGTAGACCGCTACCTAGCCATCATCCACCCACTGTCATACCCAAACCGAATGACTCCGCACCTCGGCACCAACCTGATTGTTGGCACCTGGCTGGTGAGTGCCCTGCAGAGCACACCTCCACTCTACGGCTGGGGTGCCATAGGATTTGACCAGCGACACAGCACCTGCACAGTGCTCTGGGGCTCCAGCCTGTCCTACTCAGCTCTGCTCTCTACACTGTCCTTCTGGCTTCCAGCAGCAATCATGGTGGGTTGTTACTGGATGGTGTTTCGGGCAGCTAGGAGACAGAATGCCTTGGTGCACCCATTCCAGTCCGGCTCCCAGCAGGACCTTCACACTGCTGCTACTGTCACCTCACTTGGAGCGTCCTCACAGGACAGGAATCTAACGGGGAACCCCAGTCGCACACGACACAGACGCTTCCAGTACCACTGTAAGGCAGCGCGGGTGGTATTCATCATCATGGCTTCCTATGTGCTCAGCATGGGACCCTACACTGTTCTGGGATCAGTGTCAGCACATTCACAAACAGCCGTACCACCATGGCTGGCGTCACTGGCACTGATCCTTTTTTTTCTTCAGTGCTGTGTACACCCATACACCTATGGCTACATGCATCGTAGCGTACGTAAAGAGTTTGCAACCCTGCTTTGTGGGCCTCTCCTCTGTGCCCATAATGGACCTCGCCCTACTCGGGGATCTGGCCTTGACACTGGCTCTGCCGTGACTGACGCCCGCTCTGGCCGACTGCACTTAGCTGGCGTCACCCGAGTCTGCCCCCTGCGCATGTGGGAAGAAGGCACCACCTCATCTTCCCCTACAGAGAGGAGGTCTAGAGACAGCCGAAAGGAGACCACCTCAATCAGCCTTGGTTCTGAGAAGGAGCTCAGCCTACGCTGCAAGTGATAACAGGGGCTTTCTAATGGTGATAGGTTTGTCCTCTGATCTGTGCATGCTGTGGGCTCAGTTCAGTGTCGGCATGTCTTTATAACTGATGGCTGAGCAGAGTTGCGATGGCTGGTAAATAAAATCAAGGGGTATCATGCAAACGGGAGCTGCCAGTAAAATGTGATAAGGTGCACAATGAGACACACTGCTGTAGAGGGATGCAGATACACACATCAGCATTCATAGCATACTTCCTAAGGCTCACTTAATTGACAGCTGGCAGAAAAGCAGGTTATGTTCTGTGCATGCACAAGTGGTGAAAGTGCAGTACGAGAGGGAGGCTGGTCTTATGGCCCACACTGAACACTGCAAGGGAACACAGTGACATCTGCTCTCAGAAAGAGAAACATGCCAGCATTTGCAAGTGTACCCTACAACAGAAAATTTTGCCACAAAACAAATGCCAAGATGCTACAATGAGAATTTAGCAGGTTATCCTGCATTTCAGCAGTGGGTAAGATCAGCCGTATCAATATTACATTTTTGTTTAAGGATCTTTAGCAACAGACGTTTGTAAGATTCCATTTAAACTGAACATTTTCGTAATTATTGTTGTCTACAGAAACCTTTTAACCAAATTGTCAATTATCAGATTCCTGCCATATTATATAACCATAATTTCTGATAATTCCTGAAGCATTTCAACTTGTGTTATGTGGTTGTTCCTGTCTTTACGTTGTATGAAGATCAACATTTAAACTTTACTTTATAAGTATGTGACAGGCTGTCCCATCTTACAGATGTACCCAAACTGTCTCTAAACGAGCCTTCAGTTATGATGTGCACTCCTGTTTGTGACTTTTGCTATGATACGTTATAAACCAGTCATTTGTACAATGTGTCACTTTGTTGTCTCAGAGAGGTTAATGTGTTGTCAGTGTTTTCCAGATTACTTCTCACATTGTGCAAAAATAATTCCTTTGATGGGCTACCTGTTACTTCCAGGACACACCTGTCACCTATACATGTAACACGTTTCAGCTGTTGCATACACCACAAGTAGGAGCTGAAGAGGAGAGGCTTTCACTTCAAAATGACATGACTTCGTAAATGGGAAGTTTTTACCACTAACAATGTGTTCATTTAGTGACACAAAAAGCACTCTTGGTATTAGCATCTTTCCTGTAATCTGTAAACACTTGTTTTTAAGCAGTCTTCAGTTTACTTTTGTATAAGGGTTAAGGTTAGAGAGTAGCATCAGACTTTTGCGTTGAACTACAAAAATTATATGTGCCCCCCTCATGGTCCACCCCCCTTCACCAGGTGCTGCTCTGGCTAGCAGCCGGACATCGCGGGTGTGAAACCAGTTCTCCCAAATTCATATAAACCAGTGGTTTGCAAAGACATTTCCATGCACAGGGTAACTGGGTGGATGGATCCTTCACCTGTATAAGTATGCTACCTCTGCCGATTGAAAAATCTGACTTTGGATGCTTTGAATGTCTATACCTACAAGAACTACGGTCTTGCAAGACATTTTATTTGTTTCAAAGCAGTCATAAAACATCAGGATGCTGTTTGAACAATAGTTCCAAGTCGGCCCTTGTAAACCACTGTTTTCTACCCATTTGACAAGTTGCAAACAGAACAGTGGCAGAATGAACTGCTGCAATATCAAATTTCAGATGAAATGCTTGTTTACAATTCTTTCAAAATGTACATTTGCTGAAATAAAAAAAAAAATTAATGTGATTCCTACCTGATATTTTATAGTAACAAGTGAGCAAACAGTATATTGTACCATAATTACAGATTATGTAAAAACATTTGTACAGCCTTTGTCAGTATCAGAACAAACATGTTTATGTATGTTTTGCTTATCAGAATAAACTACATGTGAATGTCCATGTTGTGTCACACGGAAGTACACGGCAGACCATAGAACCAGAACCTGAAAGGTTACAAAGGGGGGAAGGGGAGGGGCAGTGTATACAGAGGGATCACAGTATTCGCATAGGTCAGAGGTCAGAGTCCAGGCGCATCCATCATCACAGGTCAGAGGCCGGATGCATCCATCATCTTCAGTCTTAATCTTTCACTCAAATCTTATCTATCCATAAAAAAATGTGTTACAAAAATCTTACCTAACCAAAAATGCTTCATCAAGAAACAGCAGCACTATTAATGTCTACTCCAGTGGCAAGTAAACCATTGTGCAAATTAATTGAAAACAAAACTCAGTTTTGCTCAAATTTTAAATATGAATATTCATATACTCCCAACAGTACATGATATGACCTTGACTCTTGAGAATCATCTGGATGCAATTTGGCATCAAATCCACCAGTTTTGAGCAGTTTTGGAGGATTTTGAGATCTCTGTACCAGACTAGAATCGGTCTAAATCGGCCTCTCCATTGTTGAGCCGTCCATTCCACAGAAGTTAATTTAGGTTTACATCAGGAGAGTTTCAAGGCCATTATCTTCACTTGATTCTCATCAAAAATTTTCCTCACATCTACTTTTGCGGCATGAAAAGCTCCAAAATGCCCACATCGAGCAGAACCAAAGACGATGTTTTGGGTTAGCCCTCATTTGAGGGTTTGAAGCCCACCACAATACATTAAACTTCTCCTCAGAGAAGTTGTTCCAGAAATGAACAAGTTATTTCTGTTGGATCCAGTGTTTTTGATCTGTTACACAAGATATGTTGCACATTGAAACAAGTGATGAAATTTTTCGACAAGAATCAAATAAACAAGGGTGTATGACTTCCACAACCAAAGGCAAACCTGCGATTAGAACATGACAGGCACTGTGCCTATGGCCCCAGCTTGTCATTTATTACTCTTCACATCGATTAACATTACAGCAAAGTAAGCAATGACAAGCAAGACAAAATTGATAAAATTAAGATTGTCTTAAGACGAGCATCGTACAAAAATAAAGGAAAAAAACTGGACAATTGGGAAAAGGAAAAACTGAACGTGGAATGTTTCAGCTAACACAAATGAGCTCAAACTTGGTAGGAAAAACTAAAAAAACAAACATGCAAAAACAGTTCTGGCCATCAAAACAAGTAAAAATATGACAAAATTCCTTTGAAGTAGTAGTCAGACTTCTTTGGAATTTATACAGAAACAGACGATATTTCTACAATCTAGTTAAAAAACAATTATATATAAAAAAATATGGCCAATAGGTTTTCCTTAGTCTATGTCTATACTGAAGTACAGTGTAGCCCGTTAATTTGCACACGTTCCAGACTATAATCATCATGCTTATAACCATAGCATACTTATAAACAAATATTATTATCCATTAACGGACTGTGTATCACAAAGTGGCCTTACTGTTTGCTACAATTGTCCATGAGACAAATAAACAAGGTGATGTGCAAGCAGGACCAAAAACGTGCTTATAAGCAGAACTTGTGTTTTTCAATGCATCTCATAAAGAGAGCTAACTACTATTTGTATGGACACATTGGGACCTGAGAGTGGACCAAGGTCCTGAGAGTGAATGTCCACTAAGAGGACCCATCTGCAGTCACATTGCTTTTTTTTTTTTTGCTTTTGACTTTTTTTTTTTTTTGCTTTCCACTAAGAGGACCCATCTGCAGTCACATTGCTTTTTTTTTGCTTTTGCAAAAAAAAAAAAAACTTTTTAAAGTGTGAAATGTCAAAAAAGGCAAGACCCAAAGGCAGTAAAATGTCTAACAATATGGAAGCAAAAGGTGATTACTGGTATACAAAATTACAATGTGTCTGAATTTGTATTCTTATATACATTAAAAAACATTTTGTGGGATTAACAAACCATATACATTGGTTCAATATGAGCACCTGTATGGAATATAAATCAACCATTTTTAGGAAACATTATTTGGAACCAACATACATGGAAAGTTTTGAGTCTGCAATGTGACCATAGAATAAAGACGTTTCTCTTTGTCTGTACCTTACTTTATTACTATAATTTAATAAAGAAAGCGTGTATGACACCCCCCCAGTCTGCTACCACAACAAACAACACAATTCTGTAGAAAACACTAACACGCGTACTACGTCATCATATGTGCAACGTCATTACACAGGAAGGGCCAACTGTTAAACTCACCTTCATACTGCTATACATACACGAAAAGCAAAAAGTAGAAGAAAACGTGCTAGGCATACACACTAAGGCAGTTAAATAATTCTAAAGGAACAAAAGCTTTCCAAAGGTTCCTTCAAATCTACTAACTAACTCTCACACTTTTATCAAGCGAATATTTACAAATTTATTCTTGATGTATAATAACACATTATTTATCGCACAGACGTATACAACCTAAAGCATAGCACGCATGTATTACTATTTTTATGCTTTACTGAGTAACGTATGTATTACTATTCAACGTCTAAATGCAAAAAAGAACATCCGGTAATAAAACTTCCGGGGTTGAAGGTCGTAAAGGAGTCACGTGTTTAGTATAAACTCACGTAGCTTTGTGTAGCTGCTGTTGCCTACTGTGGATTTTATTGTTGGTGAGTGAAATATTTTGTGAAACACAACTATGGAATGTAAACATGTTGATTTTACATATAAAATATTTTTTTCTAATTTTGATCTATATTGTCTTTTCCCGTTGAGTTGTGTAATAGCTACGACGCTTCCCCATTAGTGTGGTGATTTTTTTCCATTATTACTCATTGCTGTTTTATAATGTGTATTGTAGTTGTTGTTGTGTTGGTAATAAAATAATTGCTTAATGTGTATCTACTGTTGTACGGTGTGACATGAGAGTCACACGTTTTCGTCACGCAAGGGTGCACACCTTCGTCATTCATTGCAGGGCGCCATTTTCTATTTACACGTTCAGTAATTTCACAACTAACTGTTAGCTGTCATTTGTTAAACCTCGTAGTGGGATTTTAATCTGTACATTGTAAGAAATTGATTCTGAGGTCATCTGTGCGTTTTATAAATTGCGTGTGGACGTTGAAGGGCTGTTGGAGATCTACGTCTATAATGTAACTTTCAGAAATTTTAATAAGTGGCATTTTATCAAATGAATAACCTGTTATTTTTCTTTTAAGTATTAACAAACGTGAATATGGCAGAAGCTGACCGACCAGGAAAACTTTTCATTGGTGGACTGAACACTGAAACTAATGAAAAGGCCCTTGAACAGTACTTTGGTAAATTTGGAAGAATAGTTGAAGGTAGGAAAAAAAAAAAATTACTGTGTTGTGATCTACCATGTCAAGACATTAAACAACAGATAAGCAATAAATTACCCGCGTACAATGACTTCACTGTTTAAGGACCATATGCAGTTACCCTTTGCATTAAAGGCATGTGTTAGTGTGTTCATATGTAGTTTAATGCATGAAAGCAGGTAGGCTTTAAAGTAAAGCTAACATAATATTAATTGTACAAGAATGTGCACTTTAATTTGGATCAAAGGACGTTAAAGCACTGTTTAAGGTATCTTGTGATTCAGTGGGGAGAGCATCCAGCAGGGATGCTGAAGTCTCCCACTTTGAATCCCAAACCAGCCACCCATTGTCTTTGAGCAAGACGTTTAGGGCTATCTCACTGGGTGCTGAATGATATCTGCCTGCGGCTTTCTAAAGAAATGGGTTAAGTGCGGAGAAACTGTTGCATTTTAACATGGGTATGTGGCCCGGTGGGTAGAAAGAACAAATGGCTGGTATGTGTGCATGTCCTGGTTTGAATCCTAGCCAAGCCACCAGGTGTGTCCTTGGAACACACCGAAATGCTAGCTCCCCGGGCACCGCATCTGACTGTCCACTGCCCCCCCCAGGGTGATGGGTTAAGTGTAGAGAACCAGTATTGTTGTAACAAATATGTAAAATGTTGTTAGTCGCTTTGGAGAAAAGTGTCTGCTAAATGACTAAATGTAATGTATACAATATGGACTCAGTGGCAGTAATAATTTCTTTATTGTCCTGCTTTGATTTAGCTGTAAGTTTTAGGCATCCATGTGTGAAATTTTGGGTTTTTCTTTTCAAGTCCTACTCATGAAAGATCGCGAAACCAATAAGTCTAGAGGTTTTGCCTTCATCACTTTTGAGAACCCAGCAGATGCTAAAGACGCCATCAGGGAAATGAATGGAAAGGTAAGCGTTTCGGCTTCATGTTGGTTTTTCTTGTGGCGGCTGATTTACATACTTGAGTATGCGATATTGTCATTTGTACGTGTAGACTAAGTATAGTTGAAGTTTGAGAGAACAGGACTTGCCCTTAATTAGTCACATTGCTTTCTTTTCAGTCTCTTGATGGTAAGCCCATCAAAGTGGAACAAGCAACAAAACCTCAGTTTGAGTCTGGACTACGTCGTGGACCACCATCTCTTCACCCACGCAGTTATGGTCTTCGTGGAGCCCGGGGGGTTCCACCAGGGCTTCGTGGCCCCCCCACCAGTGGTATGCCAATCTCTCATGCATGTATAATGTTTGCATCTCGAAATTTTGTTGTCAGTTTATCTAAAAGGCCTAAGCCAATTCTCTAAAATACAAGTAAAACAATGTAAAATACCTATAACAATATATGGTTTTTAGCAGTTTTGAAACACCAGATTGTCTATAATTGCCTGTATTTCACGAGGTTAACTGGTGTTTCAGTTAAATAAAAGTATAAATTCTTGCACTTTCTTACGCCCTGTACACAGCCACAAATGGTTAATAATTTAACTTGTACAGTGTCATAGGCAAAATAAAGACAGTACAACTGTATTGCAGTGTGCCATTTTAGTACAACATAAAATGCACCCTGACACACTGGGAAAATATTGAATTGCCAATATTATTAAGATTTTATGGATCTTGAGAGGTTTTCAATATGTTTATGTTTTTAAGATTAGTAATTAGGGATTTCCTGGTTTAACCCCCCCCTCCCCCAGGTAGTGAAATGGCCCATGCAGTAGGAATGTTTTAGTGCTGATCTTTAGGTTGCAACATTGCTTTTTAGTAAGCAGACAGTTTTGAGCTTGTATTGAAAATATCTTATTGTGTTGGGGCAGTTATCGTGAATAAGTATGTATTCTGGTAGTGTGTGTGCACCTGAATCTTTCTTTTTTAAGACTGCACCCACAAGATTCCTGCCAACAACCGCCTTACATTTGCTCGTTTAAGCCCACAACCCGTGCTTGTATTTAATTATTATTATTATTATTATTATTATTATTATTATTATTATTATTATTATTTTTTAGTCATCTTTCTGTTGTAGGTAGGATTTCCTCCTACTTCCATGTTCACTTGCACAAAACTGGCTTCATTACTGCCGAAGCACATATATACAACACAGAAGACAACTAGGACATAAGTATAAAAAAAAAAAAAAAAAAATGGGAAAACTGATAGGATTAACTTGATTTATTCAAAACTTTGTTAGGCAAAATTGTCAAAAAAGGAAGAAGGGGAGAAAAAAAAAAAAACTTTCACTGTGCTGTACTTGTGCACATGGACAACTGTCAAAACCTGTCATACTCCCCTGTAGTTTCATATACACATGACTGCATTCAGCTCAATCAGTTCTGCTTTACAAGTACTAGAAATTTGCTACTGTGATTCTTTCATCACTGAAGAACTGCATGGCTCTGATGATTTAGGGGTCTCTGGCTTTATGTTGGCTGCAAAAAAATGAGCCTGCCAGGGGATGCTGAAGTTATCTAATGTTTAGTTCCTTCCTTATCTCTGTTTCATGACAGCCTGTAGAAACTAACTGTTATAAATTAGTTGATTGCATGTCATTAGATTTTTTTTTTTTTTTTTTTTTTTTAAGGATTGTCATCCCGTGGCCCACCACCTTTGAAAAGAGGCCCCCCAATTCGGAATGGAGGGCCCCTGCCCAAAAGAGCAGCTCTGCCCTCAGGACCTATTGGCAGACGTAAGACAAAAAAGTTATTTCCACTCTTCTTCAATTTTTCTTATTTGTGAGTGTAGTTGATGGCTGTTTTGTTCGTTTAGCTCCCATGTCCAGAGAGAGAGATCCTTACGGACCTCCACCTCGTCGGGACACTATGATGTCTAGGAGGGATGACTATCCATCACCTCGAGATGATCACTACAGCACTAAGGACAGGTGTGGAACTACCTGTATGTAAATAATGATAGTGTGAACTGTGGGATTGCTTGTTCAGTGAGCGTTTTTCTTGCTTTCATTCCTGTATCTCAGCTACTCCAGCCGTGACTATGTGAGCTCCAGAGATTATAGGGACTATGGCAGTGCGCCTCGGGACTATCCTTACCGTGATTACCAGCATTCCAGTTCACGTGACGAATACGGCTCTGTATCACGGGGCTACAGGTGTGACCGGCCTTTTGCATACACTGATATTTTACTGCATTTCCATGTTGAGGGTTTGTGGGAACATCCAGCATTCTCTTCCATCAGCAGTGAGCGCGATGGCTATGGCGGTGGCCGGGAGCCCAGGGGATACATGGATCGCCCCAGTACCAGCTCCTACAGGGACCCTTACGATGGTTATGGTAAGGTGTTTTGCCATTTATTGTTTTGTGTTTTTATTTATTTATTTATTTTTTCCCCCCTCCCCTTTTTAAATTTTTTTTTTTTTTTTATTTATTTTTTATTTTTTTATTTTTTTTTTTTTGAGGAACTTCTATTAGTCCCAGAAGGGCTCTGCTGGATGAAGCTCCGTTATTTCAGACGCCTGCACAAAGCCATAAGTCATATTTGGTTTTAATGATAAGACCCATATTTGATGTATGTTTGATTTCACAAAGTGCACCCTCCTCTGACCTGGTTGGATGTTGCTCTGGATGCCTTCAGCTACGCCTAGATGAGCTCTGGAAACTGTATAGATCCTTTGTGGCTGGCCAGATTTCCCTTCAGAACCTCTCTTGTGGAATCTAGAGTATGACCCTTTTGTTACTAAGGACGGCACAAGAACACCGGGAGATCAACTAGTCAGTGTGGAATTCTGCAAAAAGCACCCAAAGCCACCCTGCTGGGCTCTTGTGTTCTCAATATGATTAAGTAGCAGTGTTGTCATCAATAGGCCAATTCTAAATGTTGCCTTGCCCAAAAACAATTTCAAAAGAGAATTTTCAAAGTTTTGAAAATTCTTAAAATTCATCATGATTGTGTGCTTAGTTTATTTTTGTAAATTCTTAACACAAATTTAATACATGGGAAGACAGAATCTAGCACAGAACAGCGAACCAACAAACTGTTTGAGTGCTGAAACTTGCCACTTGCCTGACCCCCCCCCCATTGACCCTGCAGGTAGCTCACGCAGCGCCCCTCCCTCAAGAGGCCCCCCACCATCCTACGGTGGGAGTGGCGGAAGCAGTCGCTATGA
>JABJVR010001827.1:0-55857 GCA_025773905.1 Chitala chitala
TATACCTGTGCCCCTGGAGGCAATTGGAACACCTGAATCCAATGATTTGGAGGGGCGTCCCAATACTTTTGGCAATATAGTGTATTTTCCCTAACATCAATATATAATGTCAAACTTCCTTTTGCAAACAAGGTTCAATAAAGTTCTCTACATGAATGTAATCATATATACCCTTCACAGCTGTAGTAATTCTCAATGTCTGCAGTCCTTTAGAATAGATTAACATAGAAAGTGGTTGCTTTGTGTATAGGATTAAATCAGGCTAGATAATGAATTTGTCATTGCTCAATAAGTACCTATGCTAACAATAGACAATTTTACATTTTTCACTGTACACACAGTTGAATAGACTGCAGAACTGGTATATATTGAGACTGTTTATGTTAGTATAGGGAATTCAAACACAGCATGTGTTTTAGAAGCTGCAATAAAAAAGAGATACAGCTCCAAGCCGTGCTGTGATGGCATCTGGAAATGGCATCTGGATAATTTTTATCCACAAACGGACTGTTGCACTATACCTGGAGTTACAGCAGAGTAACAGCATCTCCCGGTTGTTCATGAGAACCTCCAGTAGGACCAGGAAGGCTTTTGCTCGCACTACAGGGAACGGACTCTCCAAAGAGCGCATGACCTTCACCACAAAGTCCTGCAACAATAAAAGGTTATCATAATTTCTACAAGAGCGGTACAGTCACTGACTCTGTACTGAGAGCAGGTGATGGTCAGTTGGCCCGTGTAACTACTCTGGCTCAGGAAGAAGTGCCACACACAGTGTCTCCTGGCTCTATGTGGAAATTATCATGTGCAAGAAACGTTATGTAAAGATACAAGATTCACATAATCAGGAACCAAGGACTTTTTACCACTTACAATGCAGTGTTACACAGTTAATAGAATTTTCCTCCAGATCAAAAGCAAGTGTACTCACAAATTTATTCAGCTAAATTAAATGACCTCACTTGACTACAAATAATCTCATCTGGTCTTGAGGGAAGCATAAACAGCCTTTTTAATTCAATTCATTGGGTCATTTTTTTTTTGTTGATTTCCACTTCAAATAATGTGATAAATGGAAAAGTATTATTTAGGAGTAACGTGTCAAATATGACAAATTAGTAGATGAATTCTGCATGGTGGGGTCATTGTAATGTATTACATAACACCACCAATAAAATGTAGTAGCCTGGTTGGGCTGAAATTGCTGAAAGCAACATGAATTTTAAAGACACCATATGTTAGAATCCAAATGCCATTTGCCTCTATTAATGATTAATATAGTTGGTATTACCGAGTGGAAAAATAATCAGAAAAAAATCATGACAGCCAAAAAAAAAACAAAAAAAAAAAACAAAAAAAAAATTAAAAGGCTGGTATTTTAAGATAGTTCTTAAACTAAAAGCAAATTAATTTGTAAACTGATCATGTATTACATGTGAAGTAAGCATGTTTGCAAAAAAATTATAATTTACATTTCATACTCAAAGGAGAAAACAAGGAAGATGAATAAAACTAGAAGTAAAAATTTCATGAAATCACTGTGGGGAAAAAAAACATCATTCTGTTCTACTGCTGCCTAAGCAAGTATGAAAAATGTTTTCGCTGCCTTAAGAAAGATGTTCCAACTCCACTAAACAAGTGTTTCACTGTTAAATCCTTTGCAATATAAAAGGTGCGGCTAATGACCACTGAAGACCACAGAGTTTATAGCATCGGTTCCCAACTGTGGGGTTGCCTGTTATGCAATTGGTTTGGGTAAAAATATATTTACAAAATAATTTTAAATATAAATTTAAAATAATACAAATATTAATAAAGTTAATGACAAGAGACTAAGATCCTCTGCCATATATATATTATCAAAAACAGCTGAAATAGGAAGGCATTATCAGCATTATCATGAGCCAGAGAAAGGTTTGGAACCTCTGGTCTACAGTCTGGGAGTGAACGTGTTTTGAGGCTTGGAAGCTCAGCAACGTCAGTCCTACCTTCTCCTGGACAAGCCTTTGCACATTGACTCCGGACGACAGGAGGGCAGCAAACATGGTGAGCATATGCTGCTGCACTCGGCTGATTCCTGACACCAGGCTGTCCAGGACGGCTGGCAGGCCCACTTTGTCTATGACACTGTGGAAGGCGGCGGCTGAGTGTCGTGTCACCCTGCAGAGTGCCTGGGGACAACAGAAACAGGGCTCTGTGATGACGCGGGAGCGTTAGATCACAAAGGACACTCTCTTAAACCAACAAACTATATAGGGATACACACCCGTCTCAAACACATTTTATTGTAATGGGACATTCGCATGAGGCTAGTAATGACATGTGACCCAGACTTTATTTCTGCAGGCAGGCTTTTGAATCGAGCATTTGCCATCAGTACAGCTGGCTCTTGTCAGCAACTAGAGAAAGATGGCCAACTGTATACCTATGTAAAAGCATGAAGCGTTTGGAGAGCGACTCTGTTTTCCCAGAAAGCAAAGCTGAAACTGTCAATTCACATGTGTCTTCTTGTCTTGGCATCATGGAATTTTCAGTCTGCTGTGTGCTGGCAGGCTTCACAAAGGCTGTGTACGTCGTGTGGCTGTTTAAGGTCTAATTATGTCATTAGGCAATATGTTATAGGAGCTTCTGGCATCTGCTCCACTGACAGCCCAACAGTTCCAGTGATGCAGGTGCTACTTACTGAAATAGCGGTGACCCTCAGCGAATCCACTGTGGAATGGGTGAAGAGGTACCATAGCATGGGCCCGATCTCGCCTGTGATGAAGGCTTTGGCGTGATGGGACTGTGTGGTACACACATTCTCCACAATCTTTGCAGCCATGTGGTTCACCACCAACTCCTCCTGCGATACATTACACACTTTCACAAAAAGTGTTTCAACTGTGACAGTGTGAGAAGACACCTTCCATCACACCTTCCATTCTTATATTAATATTTTTACAGTTAAAAAATTCAGAGATTTTAAAATAGCAGATCTGTTAATATGCATAAAGCACAGGTATTTCTTTTTTTCTTTAACTTGCAGCTGTAATGTAAAGGTTTCATTATATTACATCATAGATACATTTTTCCTGTATCTTCCAGTATTTTCTGGAAAGCCAGGCTAAAAACAAGTCTAACATATAGTTAAGCATGTGAAATTAGCCTGGGCATCCTCTCAAGTCTGCCTGTGGCTGTAAATGTTCTTTTTGGCCATACTTTTTTTCATTTCAGAAAATGGTAATAAAGCAATGCCTCCTGATTTCAATATCTCTCTCTCACACACACACACACACACACACACACACACACACACACACACACACACTCACAAAGGGAAGAGGCGGTTTAAATACCCATGCTGCCAGACACGCCATTAAGGAAAAACACGTACACGAGAAGCGGTCGGCACAAATGCAATGTTGCACTCACGCTCAGGGCTGGGGTAGCACTCAGTAAGCTGCCATTTTTTCCACACTTTTCAGTGCGCTACAAGTGATTGCTCCCCTCGCTCTGGAGACAGGGGTCAGAGAGAGTTCGCAAAAATAAAATGAATAATTAAACTTCAAGTCTGACACATCAACAGCCAGTCGAAGTCAGGCAAAGCCCCTTGTACACAGAAACGAAACCCGTCAAAATTCAGGCCGCGTTGGCGAGACATTGTCAGGGAGGGCACAAAGGTACACAGCAGCTATGGGGCGTTATGTAAAGGCCAGGTGGTGGTGGGGGGCTCGTTCATTCTGGAATCATACTGCACCCTTTGCAACCCCCCCCCCAATGGCAAACACTAGGATGGCTTGTTATGACACAGTGCAGAGTGTGTAACAGGATAACTGACTAATTAGCACACAGGGGAGTATTGCCTTTTAATTATACAGCAGCCAATACTCATTAAGACTAACATCCTTAAAATATAAATAAATAAATAAGAGAACATGCTTCAGGAGAAGAACGGAGTAATAAACATAAAGCGATAAAACAGGCCCCTTCCTAGTAAGCCTTGTTATATTTGCTCACCTGACAGCTGCACTTCAACCAAATGCATTGTTCTTCCTCTTAGCATAATTGTTTTAATAAATGCAAGCTGCTGTGCCTTACACTTTAAACGCATCTGAGATTAAAACATCAGCATCAATTAAGAAATCCATTTCATTAGTATCAAACAAATTTTAAAAACCAAGCAAATAAATAAATAAATAAATAAACACTGGAGAAAAGCTGACCAATCGACAGAAAAATAACCCACCGTGGAGTAATACAGTATACGTAATACAGTGCACATGACATCGGAAGAGTTCAGCCTTGTGGGCTTTTAACTACATGTTTTCGTTTTATCCTCTCTTGGTTTTTGTGGTCTCACGGTTTCTAAGAAGAGGAGCAAAATCAGAGGAGCCGGAGAGATGCTCTGGTTCCACTACCTTGAACATGTGGCCAGCTGTCATTATCTCAATTTTGAGGCATCTCAACACCTGGACCCAAAGAAAATGCTATGTAAATTAAGACTCCAAGAAAACCCTTTCATTACCATTTTCCTCCTATTTTTAAACCCGCTGTTTTAGAACTAAATCAATCTGATTTGCATGTTGCATTACAGCATAAATAGGAAGCAGATTTGCTTTGATTTTTTTGGAAGAATCTTATTAAGAGAAGGAACTTTAAAAGACAGGTTTGATAAAGTTGATTTATGGTGCGTGCTTAGAATTTCACCATGAATGCATTAACACATAAGTGCGCACACATACACACAGTGCAAAGTGCAGCGTCCCACTCTTGTGGTCTCCATATGAAATGGAAACACATACACCAGCACAGCCTCTACTGTGTGATTTAAGCAAGGAGAAACATAAGAAAATATTTCAAAATTAAGATAGTGGTTTCTTGTGGCAGTTGGTAAAATATACAAGTTTTTAATTTTTTCCTGCAATTTAAATTTTACTAATAACAATGATAAAACAATACCCATTAGAAACATCAGGCCAGAGGGTTAGCAACAACAATCCTATTAAAGGAGATCAGTCTACCAAGACCAATCCAATCTTGGTGCTGGCAAACATGAACTAGGCTAATCTACTCTGAAAAGTAGCCTCAACACTTAATGAGTTACAAGCGCTAATACACTTCACTGGTGTCCTCTCAGTGTCAGACATTAGTACATCACATTACATGACCGTTTCATGATAAGCATATTGTCCTAAATAACCACACACACACACACACACACACACACACACACACACACAGTGTACATATGGGATCGCTATAAACAAAAAAAAAAAAGGCAATACGTGTAAAATGTTTCACTGCACCATGCATCACTGAGCTCTTCAGTATTTTCACATTTTAGTTACACACCCAAGAAAGGCCGATAAGATTCAAAGCAAATTTGGACATTAACATTTTTAAAGCGCAGAAGTAATGAACGGACTGACGCTAATTCACTTTAGCGGCTCGAAAGCTGTACTCTGTGAAAGGTCGCAGGAATGCAGGCGCAGCGGAGCGGAGACGCACATCGTCGGCGGCGCATACAGATAAGCGCGGCGCAGGGGCTGAGCATCCCGGCACGCCGCCTGATAAATGTTTAATGGCGCGCGGCACAAGGACCGGCAGCTGAAGTGTCACGCACTCGGCCCAGCTTCCGAGCGGGAAAACACATCACACGGAGCCTTCCCGCGTGCAGAGTTCATCCATAGCACCAGGGAATGTCCTTTCCACAGAAATATTTATCTCTTATTTTACATTATTTCCGGCAGTCCGACAGACCCTGGCAGCCCATCTCCTACCATACGTTGTACTGCGTAAAATTGAATGTTGCAAACCAACATTTCAAAACTGTTGATGTTCTGTTCACTTGGGGAATAACCGCTTGCATTAATTATATTAACTGTTCTTGAGATACATCAATAAATAGAAGACCGACCTATATATATAGATATATATATATATAAAATTTGAGAAAAGACACAGCTGGGCATGTAAATGCCATAAGTACAACACAAGCACTTTCTACAACAACCACACACAAATACGCGTGTGCACGTACGCACACATACACACATATGGTACCTCCTTATATATGGTACAGGAGGTACCATATATGTGTGTGTGTGTGTGCGCGCGCACACGCATATTTGTGTGTGTGGTTGTTGTAGAGAGTGCTTGTGTCACACTTATGGCATTTACCTGCCCAGCTGTGTCTTTTCTCAAATTAAGTAACTAAATTAAGCGTCCAAAATGTTCTGGGCTGTGAAAAATATTTTCCCACTTACTGATTCAACGATTGCAGATTTGTCAATATTCTGAGATCTGACACAAAATCTTATACTACTTGACTAAATGAATCTAAATGAAGAAATTTGATACTTTTTTACATTTCAAAAAAATATATGATAAACAAAAATATCAAATTCCAAATGATACTGTGTGGAAAATTGATTGCGCCCTTATACATCATAATCAATTATGTCATCTTTTTCTGTAATAACTCCAGAAAAAACATTTTCTATACTCCAATATCAGTCTTCCTCATCACTGTGGACCAATTTTAGCACTCTCATTCTCACAGAAACGTTTTCACATGGGAACAAAGGTAGATTTTCCAACAAAGTTAAATACCACTCCTCCTCTGTTTGGTATAAAGTGTGTGTGCTATTATTAGTAGCTCACAGACAGGCTCCCAAACTAACCATTGTGAATTTTTGGCTGAATCTGTGGTTCCATCAATTATGGCAGGTCAGCCAAGTTGTGAAGTATCAAAGAATCTCCATATCACCACAATAAAACACCAGGTGTGACTGCTGGTGTGATGTTCTTACTGTAGTATCTCCACAGTATCACACTACAACACCAGGTGTGACTGCTGGTGTGATGTTCTTACTGTAGAATCCCCACAGTGTCACACTACAACACCAGGTGTGACGGCTGGTGTGATGTTCTTACTGTAGAATCCCCACAGTGTCACACTACAACACCAGGTGTGACTGCTGGTGTGATGTTCTTACTGTAGAATCCCCACAGTATCACACTACAACACCAGGTGTGACTACTGGTGTGATGTTCTTACTGTAGAATCCCCACAGTATCACACTACCAGAGAGAGTCTTTAAATTATTTGGGTTGGGTTGTTAGGATCCTTAGTGACCTCCGGAATAATTTTATGCCATGGCCTTGGAGATGTTCTGTCAGACTATCCGTAGGAAGATTCTCTGCTGTGTTCTCTGTTTAAACGTTATGGCTCTCACTCTGGTGTGCTGGAGTCACTCAGCCTGAAAATGGCTTTTATAACCTAACCATTTCCAAACTGCTACATACCAACACTTTTTACGTTTGACCTCTTCAGGAATTTTCTTTGATTGTGGCACAACATAAATGGTGTTTACTTAGTAGCATATATCTAGCATCCACGTGCTTCATCAAATTTCAGAATCTGACATTCTTAACTACAGAAAGGGACTGGTCATCTAACACAATAAATTCCATTATCTTTTAAGTATTGGCTTTTTTGTAGCTCTGTTTGTTTTTTTAAATCAGCTTCTAAAGCAACAGCTGGTGCATAGAGGTGTGTTTGATAACCAGTAAAATAAAGTTTGGTAACATCATTGTCTACTAGTTGCAGATATTGGGTCTGTTCAACAGCGCGATATGTTCTCAGGTGACAAATGTGCTTTCCTTCCACGCCCAACTTTTGCTTTGTAGACACTGAAAATAGCATACATAAAGGCCTGTTAATATATCATGAAGAACTGACACAACTGATATCATTTCTACAACAAGGAATGATATACTATACACACTCGCGTTTCTATGTGCTTGTGTCAGTGTGTGTTATTCGTAGTGGTGTGACTGGCACACAAAATCAATCACTGGCCAATTGATCAATGCATCCCTAAACAGAACCCTTGAAACATCTATAGTAAACAAACAAAACAAACCTGTGACAGCATACATCCAGCAACACTGCAAACATTGTTCAACCCAGTCTCTTGTCAACTTTCCATTTTGTTACAAATGTTCATAGAGTACAAAAATTGTTTTAAAATATGCAAACTTCTATTAAGTAAAACTAACACACACAGTGGCACATAGGGCAAAAGTTCTGCAATGAGGATTATATTTCAGCTTTGTTTTTCAAAAATAACAGATGGTTTAAATGCTAAAAAGACTAAATTGCCTTGGTTTATTCCTACCTTTCACGCGGCAGTTTTGTATAATACTAAGGAATTTTAGTTACAAACTTGTATTTTTTATTCCCCCACACAAAAGTCCCCAAATCCCACGCATCATAAGAAACAGAAAATTGCACGTTACTATGCTTAAACTTCTGAAACCTCTGCTATTCTTCCTAGCAGCGCAGGAGAAATCTGTCCAAACCCTGTGCAACAGTTTCTGCATTGCTTTGTGGTTTAATTCAGCGATTTGGCTTAATTCAATTTGATTCTCATTGAATTTCAGAAGAAAACTATCATGTTAAGTAGTGATTCCATTAAAATCATCAAGTGAGACACATGGCTGTTGTGGAGAAATGAAACGTACGGAGTGTAAATGGACAGAAAACAGTACATCTTCAGTACTCTCTCCATTTCATGCTCTGTGGCTTTATCTCACTCTTTGCCTGTCCTTGCTAATGAAGTAATAACAGAAAATTGTATCTATCCATCTATACTCTACTAGCTTAAAAAAAAACATAAATCCTGTTCAGAAGAGCCTCCCCACCCTCTCAAAAATAATAAAATAAAACAACTCAAACAACTGGCTGATGGCAGACCATCTGTGACTGCAAAACCCCTGCGTATATTATATCCTGAGCTTAATTGCAACCGGAGTTGCAGCGATGCTGTGTTCCATGGGAAGTGTTTGAGGCAGGCACATGACAATGTTGTCAAGGCATCCGCTGCATGCCCTTGACTGGCGGTGGGCAAA
Source organism: Chitala chitala (assembly GCA_025773905.1). Taxonomy (NCBI): domain Eukaryota; kingdom Metazoa; phylum Chordata; class Actinopteri; order Osteoglossiformes; family Notopteridae; genus Chitala; species Chitala chitala. The sequence continues at coordinate 8,899 of JABJVR010001827.1, forward strand.
CAGCGCCTGCGGGGCATGCAGGAAGGATCATTATGGCGAGAGACCCCCTGCTGAGCCATGCACAGGAGTCTTACCCTTTCCCGGAGGCACCTCATTAACACAGTGTAGGAAGCAGCAGAAACGGCCCATAATCCTCCTGGGGGTTCTCCCTTCTCCTCCTGCAAGGGAAGGTGAAAGGACGGAGCCATAGTCAGAGAGCCTACACAGGCTGCTTATTTACAGGTAAAATGACAAAAAAAACAGTCATAATTACGGTAAGATAACGTGTTTGACGAATAACTCTCCTCGCTGACTGTGACAATTCCAGAGTGACAACTTAAAGAGATGCTGGAGCTTAGCTGGGGATTGAAAAATGTCAGCTCAATGTGGGCATAACATCCGCACTGGCTGCCTTTCCTGTTCTGCTCACCTTTGGATTCGTTTGGCTTTTCGAGACACTTCTCTACACTACATAGGCGGAGACAACCCTTAAACCATACATTAACAAAAATGTATAAAATTTAGTCAAGAACGTCCCTTACTTGTGCCTTTTTACTTACTTTTACAAAATATTTCGTTCATATTTGGCATGCAATACCTTCCTCAAGTAACACAGGGCTTTAAAAGACACGGAAAGAGAAGGCTTTGCAAATACACATTTCCTTACTAAATGTTTTCTTCCAGGTTTACACATAGTACTTTTATGTGGTTCATTATTTACGGACACTTGTTGTGAGAGAGTACAAACCCAAATATCTAAAGAATGCTGTATTTTACAGGACACCTCTACAACCATCAGCCTTGAGAGTCTACATGCCTTGACTATGATAAAAGGGAAACCAGGTCACTCAGAGTGGGTGGTGCAAAGGGCACAAGTATGAATGTGCAGCCTGTGAGCAGTGTAGAAGGCTGGAGCACTGGGGACGTGCCACACGTGTGCATCTAGAAGAGCGTGCTGCTGCTCCATCCGAGATTTGACCTTGCTGAGACAACCTTTCCAAGCCCTGTCACATCTGACTGGAGAAGAATGCAGCATTGCTGTGCGCTTAACAATGTGCTGGGCACATGTAGCCACATTCACTTCCACCGGAACACCAAGAGCAGGATGTGCACACACTAGCAGAAATATTTTACACTGTTCTGGATTATAACAAAAAAGAAACTGAACTACTGCTGCAAGTCTCTCAGTCATTGTCACAAAGATGGTCTAACTTCACTGCAGGAAACAGAACCAATACGTTGGTATAACCGATAAGTTCATTTATCCAGAACAACATTATTCCCAGTGATACTTTGTATTAAATTGAAAGTACAGACGGGGAACACTAAATTAATAACGATACAGTCAGACTAGTAGATCAACTGGATCCACGTCATATTTTTAATTATTAAAAAAATGCTAATTATAAGTATTGCTAATTAAGAAGTTACTAGAATAAAGCTTTCTCAAAACATGACATTGCATGAATCTTTAATCCAACTAATACCAGAATAAGTGTTCAATAAATAGTCAATTGAAGTAATTTTTTATTTCCAAAATTAGCTGAGTACAATAGTTGCCTGTTTAAAAAGATCTAAGTAATCCATACCTTTTATCCTATGCAGGGTCCCTGGGGGGCCTAGGGCCTTTACAGAAAACTAGGGGACAGGAGGTACCAACTCCCCACAGGGCACAATCTCACACACATTCACACTCCTAATCACATTTTACATCAATCAACATATAAAGCATATCTTTAGACTGTGGGAGGAAACTACAGTACCTGGAGGAAACCCACAAATGAACAGTGACAACATAGATGCACACAGAGCAGAGGTGGGATTTAAACCCCTAACTCTGAAGGTGCAAGGCAACAGTCCTAACCACAGAGTCACCGTGCCCCCTCCCACATGTCCAGGCTGTGTTCAGTATGGAGACCACAACAACAGGACGCTGCATCAGATCCACTGACCCCAGTGTAGCATCATGGACAAGGCCTTCACCCAAGGGATCCTGGCAACCTGTGGAGGTCTCCACCTGGCTCACAGATGCTCTTCATACTGATGTTCAGAGTTAGTTTGATTTGTTATGTGGAATGTTAGCATGCACATGTGGGTTGGGCAGCTAGTTGACCTTGGATCTAGAGGTTTTGCTTTTCTCCAAACTGGAGTTTTTGGTTGCCCTTTCCATTGTCTTCTGGCTTTAACCACATCTATCAGGAATGTGCAGTAAACGCAGTATTTGTATTGATTGAAGCAGCAAAATTAATTTGTATTTGTATTCAAATAAAAGTAGAAATATGTGTAACAATCCTGTTTTGTTTTTATTACTCTTCTAATTTCAGGATTGTGTTAATATAAGTGTTCTTCAATAAACTATTACAATAATTACAAACACTAAAATGTAATATTGGTTTATGGTTAAACCTAGCAATAAACACGTATAAGAATAAACTTAATTGAAAACAAAATAATTTCAAAACTAGCATTCAGTTCCTAATCTACATTCAAACCAATAAAGTAAATACTAATAATTAATAAATGTCTACATAAACACAGCAAACCACACAAAGACGCTCTAATTAAAGTCCCGAACAAACAGAATCAATAAACAAACAAACAAAAAAATCACTACAAATAAAAACTGTTCAATCTCAAGTACCATATACACCAAGAAATAAACCTTAACCTCTGAATGAGCAGCAACAACAAAGCGTAGGTGAACTAGCTAATAACTATCAGTGGTGCCAATGGTGTAATATAACAGTAATAGTACTTTGTTACAGTACTTAAGTATTTTTGGTATAATAGTATCTGTACTTCAGTTTCTTAAATAAAAAGCATACTTTTACTTAGATACATTTTAACTAAACACTGCTACAGTAATATATTAAATTATATTTAATACAAAATATTTGTATTAAACACTGTATTTAGATTCGGCTCCGCCCCTAACACCCATGTATTGTTTTGTATACCCACTCCTGTAAAGTGCCATGGAACAGCTCTCCTGTGAAAGATATCGTGTAAAGACGAATTGAACTGAAGTGGTGTGTTGTGTGCCAATTTCAAACGCAGATTTACCCAAGATGAGTCAGGAGAACAGGCTGAGCGGTGTACCTAATGACCCTGTGCATTCACACACTGAACCAGGCCAAAAGGTGTCAATTCCTCATCGCTGTCTCAGGGGGGAATGAAAGGCATTAAACACTTCTGTAGTCCTTCTTTATGAACATGGTGAGTGTGAGTGCAGCTACTCTGCCATCCATCTAGTGGAAGCTGTTAAAAGAGCATAGGCGGCTCACCAGCACAGCAGGACAGACAAGCCAAGGTTGGAGCAAACTCCAACAAGCTAGTGACCATTCTTAACCATCCTTCATCCTATACTAATGGTGCTAATAATTCTCCTACAGGTCCTGAACAGCTCAGGAACTCTAGCTCATGCCACATCACCACTAAGCCTCATGGGATGCCGCCTCTCATCTCATCTCTGCTCCAATTTTGAGTTACATACACCATCCTATACTAGAAATGCCAGATCCATGACTGCTTTTAAATGAGTTCTTGTACATATTAATCTAAATATTTAAGGTTAACTGAAGAAATACATTTTTAACACAGAGTACCAGATGTAACAAAGTTAAACTGACAGCTCAGTCTCAAAACCAAAATCTACCACTCCATCTTTTATTTTTCTCCAGGGGGCAAACAGCTGTTGTACCATCTGTTACTAACACGCAGCAAAACAGTGAGAGAAGGTTAATATGTTTTAACAGTTTTTATAAGAAAAATCCCTTCTTACATAGTGCTCATTTCCTGTATGATGATGTTAAATTGACCAATGATCTCAATCACAATGCCATGACTAATTCTGCAGCAGCTGATCACTGACTGACAAATGGTCTTTACCTTTCAACTGAGAAAAGGGCCTCAAAAATTATAAAGGACCTACTCACCCCTGCCATCATCTTTTCAAGCATCTACAATTAAGCTGGTGCTACAGAAACCTCTATACAAGAACTAGCAGGCTGCTAAAATACTGGACTCTTAGTATCCACTCCACTCCTACCCCACCTCTTTATACATCTTAGTGCAATAACTAATAATATATTGTATTTATTGTCTGCTATGTCTGTCTTTTAACAGTATTTACTGTAAGTTAACATATCTGGTGTGAATGAGGTGTCACACTAGAACTAAAAAAATCTTCAATCTTGAATCGAAAACGGGACCACGGTAACTTCTATATTTTTCAAAATTAAAGTAATTTGCATTATAAATTTGAAACAATACTTTACAGATTTAAAGCAGTGGTGTAAGTAGTTAATATTCAGTAATAATAAATACTGCAGATTTGATATTACAGTAAAGGTAACAAGCACATTTGCTGAACTCATGTTTTTCTATATTTTAGAGCTTCACACATCATCACACATCACAACACATTAGAGAAGGAAAAGATAAAATTAATTGTTGAATAGTATGACTTTATGTACTTTATGCATAGAATTATGTCATAATGGAAGTTAGCATATATGGTTTGTATTAAAAGTAACATCACAAAGCTGCACTCTACTTACTTGAGAGGCGATGAGGTAGAGCAGCGCCCCTAGTGGTGGCAGCAGACACTGCTTCAGCTTGCAGTTCCTGAAGTTCTCCCTGATGAGCTCAGTGAAGGTGGCCACAGCCTATGGAGTAAGGGAAGAGGACTGTGTTTCACCATCACCTTGCTGAGCGTTCTCTCAGGCAATGAAAGCAAAATCTGAGTAGTAAACAGCTGAAAGCATACCACGGTTGTCATCTCTTCCCAGGACAGACCATGTACATGTCATCTGGATTTGCTGTACCTCCACTCCCCCCTCACCTGTGCTGCCTCACGGTCGTCCTTGTTTAATTCAATTTTGTAAGAAGACTATGCAGTAGTATTCAGTGAGCTGGAAGGCCTGGTTGCACACATGCTGAAGTCTCCTATATCTTTCTGTTCTGCACCCTCCCCCCACATTCTTCTAAGCAGGCAAACTGAAAGCCATAATGCTTCAGCACAAAGCCACTTCAAAGGGTAAACTGGAACATTGGTGCCCTGAAAACACTTTTATGAGAACAAGGTAGGGAAGGTCTAAGGCTAATGGAGATATGTTTAACAAAAGTTTTAGAAATAAATCTAGATTTTCTGGTAACTATACAAATGGCTCATAATATTCAGTGTAATACATATAAAATTACGTTATAAAATGCATTAAACAAACAGTCACAAAACAGGGTTCAAGGTGACAAACATAAAGATTAAAGGCTTAAAAATAATAAAAAGCCATTTATCTTCTAGCATTGAAAATGCAGATCAGTATATGAGAATTACTGTATCTATACAAATGGGCTTTGAAGTAAAAAGACTGTAGGCTTCACCTGAAAACCTCCAAGCAACAATGTCTGTTTCAAAATACAAAAGGCATGAAATCAAGGTTGTATGGACAAATGTAATGGCTAACGACCAATCACAAAGGCAGGCTCTCCTCCAGTAGTGAAAACTGGCACTTCAAATCTTAGGAGCAAAGTAAATACAATGCTTAACAGAGAAGGACAACATAAACACAGCAGAAACAGAAAAAAAAATACAGCAGGGGTACATAGACAGCCTTCATCAGATATCACACATTCCAACATTTGCAACCTGCCTTATAGGCCTACGTTACGCAAATAATTTACTAAGATGTTACAAAAATCATTGGAAATTCTTTGGAATTTTGTGATTCCACTGACCTGCTAATCAAGAATAAAAATTGATGGCATGTACCCAGCCCCCAAGAACTACTGTTGAAGTGAAAAGACATTGGCTAATACTGAAGGAAACCCACACTGACACTAATGAGCCTGTAATGTTACAGGACAGTGAAGTTTTCAGAGCAGCCTTGCATTTTTCTCAGTAAACACAGACTATATGCACTACTACAAGCCAATCGATGTTAGCACTGGTGCTTCCCTGTTACTAAGGCTTTAGCATTGATGCAGTTGTAGCCCTGTGTGACCTTGTGTGTTAGTACTGATGCAGCTGTAGCCCTGTGTGACCTCGCATGTTAGCACTGATGCAGCTGTAGCCCTGTATGACCTCTCGTGTTAGCACTGATGCAGTTGTGGCTCTGTGGCCTCGCATGTTAGCACTGGTGCAGCCCTGTTACTAAGGCTATTATTAGTAGTAGACCAACCAATGTGACATTAAAAAGAAAGAAACATTTACTTCCAAATCTCCACTTTGTGAGCAGGCCACAAAAACACTGGGTAAGTTGCATGCAATTCCCCATCCCTACACCTGAAATGTTTCCTCTGTGTTGGTGTAGGGATATGGTGCTTACTGGGATATCTTTTCCTGCAAGAGGCCTCCTCTTAGCGTGACCTGCATATTCGGGTTAATGACGCTAAGGGGTTACTTTAGGGTTTAATACATGTTTACAGCTGCATTGCATGCTGGGAATGTTTCACTCAGAGACATTCTACAGTAATGGGCTGATGATATGTGGAGACAGGAGCTGCCCCTCAAGCCGTCACCCGTTCCGCATATATTCCTAATAACGGCTGCTGTTGACTGAGCCCACAGTGCACCTGTAAACATCTTAGAGAGGCTCACATAAAGACTGTGTGACTTTACATTTCACATCAGCAATAATAAGAAACAGGGAACAGAAATATCGTACCCTCACTAACCTTAGGTCGTTTAAAGCACTTAATACTTATATCACCATAAATGTATAGCACTGTAATTTAACAGGACAGAACAATGATGCATATCTGACAGTGACCACAAGTGTATAGAGCAGAGAAAGTGTGTCTTTAACAGATGACCAGCTTTAATGCATTAATTCAGCGAACACCCTAATCAGCAATTCATTTCATTCCCCCTTGTATTTGATAGAAACCTCTTGACCGTGCTGGATGTTAATGTGAGAGATGAAAAGCAATTCATCTGCTCCCTTGGAGTCATGCTCAGATGCAGCGGATGCGACAGCCGGCACTTTCCCAATGTAATCTCAGGTTCTGTGTACGACATGAACAAGATCGGCTACAGGAGATGGATAGAGTGCTACAGAGGGCTGAAAATAGTGCTTTTTGTATTGCTGTTGCATTCTTCTGTATTCTTTATTGTTGTCGTGGCTTTGATTTATTTATTGTACCTGAGCAATACAAGGAACAAGATGAAACCTGCAAAACAATTTATACTGACAACAGCAGAGAGGAAGAAAGAACAAATAAAAGATGTGGTGTTGATTTTACTTATCAGCTCCTGCTGTTTAATTTTATGGCAACGTAGGACATTATATGATGAAGCGGCAGATTTACTTTAAAGTGCACTTTAACGGATTGCTGCTAATTAAGTGGAATTGATTAAAAGAGACGGGGCTTGATGAGGTGCCGTGGATCAATATGTGGTGAAAGGCAAGAACGGCCTGTTCTCCTTGGTTACTCAGTGCAGAAGTGACAAAGTCGCCTCAAACATCATTAGCTTCACGTGCTTCAAGAGCTTTTCTCTCACCGCCATGTTTAAGAACCTTATCAAAATATGCTTCCTGTAACAGCTGGATGGATGACACTGTCGTGTGCACAATGCCACGGTATTCTCTGGTTAAGGTGGGCCACAAGATTGAGAAAAACCTGGAAACTCTTTTAGCCACATTGTGGATTACATATCCATATTAAAATGGCAGTTATGCAGTAGAGGTGCTCACATTTAAAACATTACATTTAAAGCATTTTAAATGAACACGGGCAATTCAATGTATAACGCTATTACTAGGGATGTAACTATGCAATAGGATGCAAAATGAGTGACGATACACACTGCGGAGATGACAGTGGTGTCCATCTGCATGCTTGTTATGTGACATTTTAATATAAAGAACATTACCAACACAAATTGCGAAGAATCTGTATTTTAAGTTGTCGTATTTCCTTTTGAATGTTTCTTAGCGTCGCCTTTCTCCTCGTGATCCACCTGCCGTTTTTCAACCAGCACCGGTGTTTTATTTTGAACACCTGCTAATGTAGTTTGTTTCATTTTTCCCAAGCTGCACAACTCCATTTTGACATACAGTATCGTAATACAAGTTCTTATTTTTTTCTTTGGTCTATTAAATTTTTCAGGAAAAATGTTGTTCTACATTTTGGAAATTATTGTTAATGTGTTATGCAATTCAAAAATTTCATTTGTATGAAAGAAAAAAAAAAAGGATTTTGCAGTTACTACTCTCTCTCTCTCTCTCTCTCACACACACACACACACACACACACACACACACACACCTTAGACAGCTTTTCTGTACAGTTTGTGACCTGGTACTGGTCTGTAGACCAGTTTCAGAAATTGGGGCTTACACAACTGCTAACACTAGCAATATATCTAGCTGTTACAATGCCACCACAATGAAAAACTCTGGTCACTTTCTGTGAACCACAAACACACTTTGGCATTTTTTTTGCATTGGAAATTAAAAAAAAAAAAAAAAAAAAAAAAAAGTTTTTTCCTTCGAATTTTGTTCTGGATATTGCAAGAAAATCAAATCATGACTCCAGTATAGTTAACTACACCGCATTGTCAGCTGAGTGCATTGTCTCATCCATAGCTATTACAGTTTAATTCTGTGAATCGGTATAATTGCCTGACAATAAGAATATTCCACCCCTGTCCTATCACACTTCCAAAAGATGAAGACTATGTGTTGAGAGGAGGGAGAATTGTGCTGAGACCTAAACTAAATTTTTTTAGTACACATTAACATCGACAGCCTGGTACGCATCTTACATTTTAATGAAACTTCAGAGCCGTAACAATCAAAGAAATCTTAAAAATTACTACCGATTCCAAGAGAGGGTCGATTTTATAGTAATACAACATGCAACAATTATTCCCATGATTTATTATTGAATTATTCCCATGATCATGACCTCCCATTTGAGGCAATACACTACAGGGCAGAAATGTAATTAAAGGAAAGTGAAGTTGTGAAGTGATATAACACAGACCCATGGCTCTGCACAGCCAGTGTGGGTGAGCTGCCCTCCCTCTCTGGGCAGGACCCCCCTCCCCCCATGTAGGGCAGCCGGCCGAGGTGCTGCCTGTTTGCTGGACTCCACACCCCAGTTTATGTCAGCTCATGTTGAGCAGCCAAGTGAAGCAGGAGCGCGGCTCCTGCACGGCTCTGCCCAGCGGCGGCCGTGTTAGACCTGGCACACTCATCTCACAGCCCACTGCTGCCAGGACCTGAGCTGAATCGCACGGTCAGAGCCCCTGGCTACCAGGTCAGGCTAACATGGAGTGGTGCGATCTCGAGATTGTGGTGCAGACCAGAAGAGCTGGCCAGCACCCCTCACTCTTAGTTTCAGATGGAGTCAGTGATCGTCTCCACCTGAAGGCACCGTGGACACACACACACACATGCGCACACACACACACACACACACACACAAAAGCGCACACACACACACACACACACACACACACACACACGCACACACACACACACACACATGCGCACACACACACACACACACACACACACACGCGCACACACACACACGCACACACACACACACACACACACACACACACTCGCACACACACACACGCGCACACACACACACGCGCACACACACACATGCGCACACACACACATGCGCACACACACACATGCGCACACACACAGAAGAGGATCTGCCTGGCACCAGACCCATTCTGACAGCGCAGTTCCGGGAATCTGTGTCACTGACTTACTGAGGACAGAAGGTGGATGTAAAGGTGAAAGTAAACCCCCCCACTACCCACCCACCCACCAAATGCATGTGCTTCCCATAGTCGGCCATTTTGTATGGTCTGCAGATACGCCTGCCAGCATTGTTGATGCTGGTGGGGAAAACCTTCCTGCAAATGCACCAAGGCAGGCCCAGGACAAAGAGCCGAGCCGCTGGATTTGACATCAAACACAGCTGCCTTTCACAAACGATCAGCTGCAAAGCCTTTGTTGCTCTTTGATGATGTCAGCCCGCATCTCGTAGCATGTCCCAGCGTGACTGCGTAAGTGCATATCTTGAGCGCTACAACATTATCTATGAAACACTGCCAAAGCCCTCCTCACAGAGCAGCATGTACTGTTATTGGAAGGGAACTGTTATTTAAATCCAATCCAAAAGATCACCCTTCAGGACATCTTTCCCCCTTGCATTATAAAAGTCATCAATGCATTTAACCGCTGTACTATACTGACACCTAGTGTTGCAGTACAACACAATCTACAATGAACAATTCAACAAGTTGAGGAAAAAATATGCACCATAAATGTCAGCCAGGTCCAATAAAACACCATTATGTGTACATAAAAAAGCACAAACTGGATGCAATATACGGTGGTTTAGGAGAATAAGGCTCTTTCAAATAGCAGTAAAACATTTGGTTTAAGGCCTATATGGAAACATTTTTCATTTTACTTAACCATTTTTTAACCATACAAAACCTTTGGATGATCGAGAAAAATGTCTGGCAATGGAGAATGCAGAAATCAAAAACAAACCACACTTTTCAAGAACAGAGCTATGACTTCAAATATCAATATTATAATTCCTAATGCAACCCCCTAATCCAATATAATTACAAATCCGGTTTCCTAAAATACTTGTGTTTTGCCTACTTCATACAGATATGAGACTAAAAGTTAGCATGTCTGTAATTTAGCACGCGAGCAGGACCCATAGGCCTGCTGGAAGAGTCCAAACCTAGCGATACACCTTGGAGGTCACAGGCATCTATGGCAGCGATGTTACGGACTTGCAACGTGTAAGCCACTGACCTCAGTAACCGGCGCCACATCCTTCACCTCAGTGCAATGGGAAGCCAGAAGACCTTGCACACGCATCACTTTAGCCCTCCTGAAAGGCAGGTGAGGATAACGTTTGTATTAACTACAACATCCATTCCATCCATTGCCCAAAGTCTGAGTACACAGTACTCATAGTCAAATGTGTCTTTAATTCAAAATTCCATGTAAATGTATAATCCAGCTATGTTGTACTATTTATGGAGTGATAGCTGCTTACTTTGAGTATACCCAACAATATGTGTGTACTCACACTTCATAAAGCCTGAGTCAGTGGCTACACATGTGTTTATTGTGTGACAAATGTTAATTTAAATGTAATTTAAAGTAATAAAAGGAGAGGTTCCACATTTTGCTTCATTGTACTTTTCACCATTTACAATCTGTAATTTTATGCAACTCCTAGTAAGCTTCTTGCATATCATCAAAATTTCTTCCTTATTACAGGTTACAAGAATTTATGGAAAACTATGGGTTACAAAACACTAGGCTGATGATAAGTCTTAAAGACAACGTTAAACTTCCCAAATCACATAAGTCAAAAAGACTAATAACAACAGATGGGATGGATTTTGTTACCGATGACTCGAATGAACACATTTCTATTCACAGATCCCCAGTTTTAATCTGTACCAAAAACATGTGTAGGCAAATCAGAGGGGATAATTACAGAAAATAAGTTCATTAGTCATGGAAATAAAGTTTTATTCAGATGCGGAGGTCATGATGTAATTATCAAGCTCTCATTTTACTCAAAGTAACTTTTGTGTGGAGTCTCAGAAATTACTGTTGTTAGACAGCAACAGATTTAGCAAGTCATATTTTCAGCCAGCAGAGGGCAGCAGAGAGACTGCACTCCTCAGAGCTGAGGATCAGTACTTGCATACCAGGCATTCCACCCACAGAGATTACAGGCAAACATGACACGAGTTTGGTCAGTGGAATCTGGTAAGACTTACACATCCCAATTAGGAGCGGTGCGCAGCTGTTGGGTCAGCAGTGGGAACTGTGGAGAGCAACACACAGTAAGCAATCCAATCTGCTCAGGCTTTCATTTTGTTAGCAAATTTCTATTATCAATGATCTAGTGTCATATAAACCACAAATGACTTTGTGACAGCAACCTTCAAAAGACATAAGCATCATAATGCTATACATAAACTATTTAAATAATTGATTTACATGTCTATAACTAGACATACACACACGCACACTTTAAATCACTTGGGGGGTGATCATCAGTGACTCAGAATAACCTCCCATAACAGTTGGAAAAAAAAAAAAAAAAACTCAAAATGGTCTCATGCACAACTGCACTATAAGGATGCAGCTAAGAACATAGTAGAAAAAAAACAGTGCAGAACTGCTTTTTAAAATCATAGTCCATTATTGTTTAGACTATTAAAAAAAAAAAAAAAATCTCTGGAAAAATGAATGTCCAACACCTGGCCTGGAAAGTTTCCTGAGTCCACCTAGTTTTCATTGTTTCACTTCCTACAGATTAAGGAACATTTTAACTTCTTTTAAAGTCTGCCTTTGCAGCTGGAGCTCCACCCTCAGCTGGAAAAAGTGCACCATTACATCATTCACACTCAGCCAATAAGAATCCAGAAGGCCTACATCTCAGAGCAGTGCTGACTACAGGATTGTTTTAGTGAGGCCGATGGGCGATTGCCCTTACCAGAGGGCAGCTTATTAGCCGAGTGGCTACCTCCCTGTGGCCAGCCGTAGTACACAGGTAGGACAGCAGGTTGAGTTTGGAGCGCGTCGCTCCAGCTGACCTCTCTGCTGAGTCCAGTGAGGAACACACTTGCTGTACAAAAGCTGTCCAGTCTGCTGAGCTCAGAGACACAAGCTTTTCAGCTGTAAACATAAAGGATCGCAACATGTTATTACATGTGGTCATATTGTTAGGAGTTTGTAAATAAGTGCTGGCAAATAACACATCAACATGCTTGCTTTAAAAATAACACTGAAACCTCTTGAAAAAAAACAGACCACAGCTTGTGCCATTTAAATGGTCTCGAGTCATTAAAGGTGCTAAACAAATAAAAGCAGATATTTATACACACACAGAAGAATATTGTATAACCGTGTGTTTTATATCACAGCATGCTGCTAAGATGTTCCACGTATTATATTTGTTTTGTGCATTATGTACACCTCACCTGAGTATGCAGGGACACACAGCATCTTTGAGTCGAATCTCACCGGAGCTGGTTTGATGATCTGAGATGGGTGCAGCACATCACACAATAAGGAAGTACAGAATTACAGAGTTCCCATAAACTGTAAAATTTATGTAAACTCCTAAACTATGACAATCAGGAAAAACCAACACAAAAAGATATATTGGGTGTAATGTTAATAGTAGTAGCTAAGTGACAGAATGACAGAATGTTTTTAATGAACGAGATCTACATGCAAATAATTGAAGTAAAACAAGGCTATCCTAAATTATCCTGAATAAATGACTAATTCTACTACTAATCTCTCAAGATGTAAATATTTTAATAAGCGCATTTGAAAACGTCAGGTAGTTTTACCTTGGGATTGTCAATAATTGGAGTCACTGTGAGGTCAGAGTCTATGTAGATGAGCTCCCTGACACAGGACACAGTGTCTTTCTCACTCCTGACTGACAAACTTTCCTGAAAGGGACACAAAACTAGACACCTTACAACATAAACTTAAGGCAACGCTGCTACAGCATATCTGACTAGCCCATTTATAAAAACTACACTGGGTTAAATATACCTGTTAAAAGCAACTCGTTAAATGTACTTGTACGTGTCTGTCGAGAACAAATGAAACTAAGGGAAGCCTTGTACAGTGGGCAGGTTGTATTTCAGATGTGACAATCCACTTTACAGGAATCAAGTAAAACATGCAACATTAAAAATCAGCTTCATCCTGTGCGAGTAGTGGGATGGAGGAGCTGAGGAACTGTGACGTGGCAAAAGACTTGTCCCACATCGGTCGGTGTGCCGCCGTACTTACATGAGGCTGGGGCATCGTGGGTCCAACGCCTTTGGCCACACTCTTCTCTGATGGGGCTGGACGCGAACTGCTTTATTAAACACAGCACAGTGCAGAACCACCACTTCTACAATTACTCACTGACAACTTGCTGTGTTTAGCGACTATAGCCATACATCAGCCTCACACTTCCACTTTAATACCTCTGAAATGTCAATGAACTCAACTAAAAGTCAATAAAAGTAAAAAACAAACACCACTGATAAACCTTCTCTGTAGTCACTAGGGTTTTAGTAAGCAAAGGAATAACTGCCAGTGTGTAATATGCTTCAAAGGACCTCCGTTTCTTTGGGTCAGGTATTCACCTATTAAATTATATTTTGTGCAAGTGATGTATGAATTTCAAGCCAAGCAGTCCAATAAAAGAAGCGGAACAGCCGACTGACCTTAAGAGGAAAACCGGCTCCTTGGCATCTTTATCTAGTGCACTCTTGGGTCTTAGCTCAGCCATGTCTTCTTGTGAAAAAAGGCAAAGAAGACTCTTTTAAAAAGCAGCATTAAAATCAGATCAGTTAACCATACCCAACTAATTAAGACAATGTTTAAAACACCAGCACCATAAAGAAAGGAGAAAGTAATATGAAATTAATGGTGGTTTTGTTATATGATGACGCCTCTCTAACACTGTAATGGTTCTAAGTTTGTCAGCCGTGCTGTGAATGGATCGTGTTTACCAGCTGAAGGACAGAACACGCCTCATTTCAGCCTCCCCCTATAGTTCCATACTCTCACTGTAAAACCACGCTCCGGTGGGCATTCGGGTAGAAAGAGGGAGAGCTGTACCCAGGCGGAACGACTTGCTGAGGTGCTGCTGGCTGGTGTTCTGGGCTGCTGTTGCTCCGCCTTGTCCACCTGGCTCCTCTGTGGCTGACAAAGCGGAGGTATCATGTGTCACCTGGGCTGGGATGCTCTCCCGGATCCTCGCTACGCTGCTGAAAGGTGGTGCCAATCAATCACTCATAACGTCTTAAAAAGTAAAAGTTCGGTAATAAACACATGCATGCACAGGGAGAAAATGCAAACTTCACACGCAGCCCTGAGAGCCTGGAGGTATGAGGTAACAGTGTCACCCACTGAGCCACCATGCCACCCCATGGTCATTTCCTCGTGATTTAAATATAACTGCATGTGAATTAACACTAAGTGTCAAGTAAATGACAAAGCAGTAGACATTGCACAGATTCTTAAATAACAACAAATATTTAACCACAAACATTCAACAAGCAGCAGCTGTATCTATCAATTATCTAGCAGTAATTCCCACATAGAAACTTCTAGAACAGATGGTGTCTACACCCCCACAACTACCACCGAATACAATAGCCTTTGTTAGCCTCTCTTGCTGCCTAGGCTCAAACAAGTCAGACTCTGCTGGCGTCTGTCTCATCGTCTAAACAAGACCAGCCCTTGTGACACTATCACAGCAGCAGACAGACTGCATAGGAAGTGAAGGCAAGCTCCAGAACAGTGTCAAGCCGTCAGGCAGGACAGGAGAGGTGGGGGGGCAATAGAGGGGGCGGCTCCTTGTTTCAGCAGCCTGCCCCTGGCTTGCCACTGCATGAAGGTCTCGAGCACAAACACTGACACAATGGCCCCTTGTGTTCAAACAGTCACACAGAAGAACGCGTAAAAGCATAGTGTGCCTGTCCACACCGCCTTGGTTCTCGTTTGTTGTCACGGGACTGTGAAAACCAGGCTCCGGTAGAAGGTCAACCATGAGGCCTGCAGTCAACTTTATTCATGTTTTATTTGCAATTAAACACTGTAGGGTGAAAAACAAACAATCAGGGGTGAGGTACTGCTGAGCATGAACACTAAACAAAGAAGGACGACCAAATGATGATGATAAATGACCACACCATACTAGAACTTCCAGAACATTCTATCGCTGAAATCAGACACTCAGAGGTGTACATAAACTTTACCTGTCACTACAACTTCCAACACAGCTTTCAGAGAAAAAAGAAAAAAAAAAAAAAGATTTTACTGCTGGGAACACTTGAGAGGTGTACTTTTGTTTGTGTTGTCACAACAAGTTCGCATATCCATTTATCAAAAATTCAATGGAGTATGACTCATCCATATCTCATAGCTAGTACCTAAAGTCACAACTCTTGCATATAGTTCTGCAAACAGATGTCATCAGCTGTTGTGGTTTCTTCACAACATGTAAGCCAAGGTATTCAGTCCCATGGCTTGCCTTTCTCAACGGTTTTGCTGACTCAGGATACACATGAGAAATGAGAAATGATGAGCTCCATATATACTTATTTAGCTGCAGCCCAGGAAGTGCATATTCCTCCTCTCTAGTTTATAAAACTTTAATCCTTTTGCCTGCGCCCTCAAAACAGTTCCTCATATTTTCAAATACTGGCTTCATCATCACAGAATGTAACCTCACGTTACTTATGTATACATGAAAGCACACAAACACGGATGAACGGAGGCCCTCTCGGAACAGATTTAAATATTTTAGCCACATGCAGGTGTCTATGTGCCTGGCATACTGTATAACCCATGTATTGTATTTCAGTATTTCTTGCACTATGTGCAGGTTGCCTAAAATGTCACCTGAAGTTCAGAGAACCCTTCTCCACAAGGCTGTATTCTTCAGAAAAGAATCCCTTCCAGAATGGGTGTGGCAGTAACTGTTCCCAACCTAGTCTGATTGAAACAAAAACAATGTTACCACTCACTCATTCAAGGTGATATAAACTTTGGAGCAGCTTGTTATGTTTCTACGTGATTCCTCTTTACCTTTTGTTAGGGTCTTTCTGCAGAAGGCCTCTAAGGAGAGTCTCAAATTCTGCTGTAGGCTCTACAAAGGGAGGTACTGCATAAAAGATTTTAAATTACACTGTATTCTAATACTGTCACAATTAGTTCATTCTCATCTATAATTAAGCCAATGGAAATATTATAGTTTACATAGAGGTACTTAATATACTGAAGAAAACAGTAATTGCTGACTGTAAACTAAACTAAAATTTTGTACATATAATTTTTCATTTTAGCAGCCTGGTGGCTCAATGGCTAAAACATCAGGCTGGGATGCAGAAGTCTCCGCATTTGAATCCCAGTTCTGCCAGGTGTGTCCTTGAGCAAGACACTCAAAATCTAGCTCCCTGGGCACCGCATGTGACTGCCCACTGCTCCCCTCAGGGAATGGGTTAAATGCAGAGAACCAATATCACTGTAACATGTATGTGTAACATGTATACAGACTTACCTTTTTGTTTCAGAGGGGGTGGTTCCGCATGCAGAATGAGCTCAATCAAATCTAAGAAACTTTCAGAGAAAAATGGTGGTTTTCCTGAAAAACAAGCATTACAGTCAGTCATTACATGGGCTTCTGTAACAAGCATAAATATATATATAAAAATCTAATATCAATAATGAGTGCAAACCTGAAAACATTTCATAAAATATACAGCCAAGTGCCCATAAGTCACTTTTGAAACTAGACTCTTCTCCATTCAACACTTCTGGGGCAGAATATGTTGGACATCCTAGAGAAAAGCAACATAATTTAACACACAGTGAACAACTGGGAGCATCACACAAATAAGATGGTTATGTTGATTTCCATTTCAACCTTGTATGGTTTGTGTAAGCAAAAGCATACATTTCACTAGACAAGCCTCAAGTAAGGGTGGGCCAAACAGCAACCACCTGACCTCTGACTAAATTTTTTATGTATCGTCTGGGAGTGGTTTCAACACCCTCCACCACACTCCCTTCCTCTGACATGACCATGAGAAAGAACTCTTCCAGGTTCTCTCCCTCTGCTTTGGAAAGGCAGAAATTAGAGTACTTCAGTGTGCCGGGGCCATCCAGCAAGATCTGTGAGCAGAGGGAAAAATAAAAAATAAAAAAAAAAAAAGTTACCTTTACAGTCTTCTCATCATTAAGCACTTTTGTAACACATACAAAGTAACGCACTGCTGTCAGAATAACGATAAAAGAATTAATTGTTAACCATAGCACTACTTCACAGAACCAGGACTATAACCAGTAAAAACAACTGGTTCTATATGCTATCACACAGACAAGTAATAAATGTAACAAAACAAAGGCAAACTCTCAGTAAAGTAAAATATTAGATCACTTAAGAAGTACGCACTTCACAAACAGATCCCTAACTTTGTTCACTGCTAATGTTTACATCTAAGGCCTACCAATCACAGGACTGACAGACCAGAGCTTAGTGGATTCTAACACATCACCTTAGCTGGAGTGATGTCAGAGAAGACAATGCCAGAGTCATGGATGTGTTTCAAGCCTCTCACTAGATCAATGGCAAACCTTCTCACCACATCCTCAGAAAGACATTCATCCTGGGAGATGACAGCTTCCAAAGAGCCCCCTAAAATTAATGATCACAGGCCAGACAGAGTAGTGCATCAGTTAAACAGTAAGGCACATTCGTCCATGGGTGTTACACTTTGCCTGTTACCTCATCATTTTAGTTAACAAGCAGCATATTTTATCAATTCACCAACACGCAAGATATGTTCAAAATGTTTTACACACACACACACACACACACGAAATTAGTAATACTTTATTGTGACTATATGTTGTTGTCACAAATACACATTCATTTGAATCTATTTGGATTTTTAAGGATGGCATCTTGTCTGATGGCAGCGTTTTTAAATAATTGATTTTTTATACTAAGTGTGCAGACTACAGAACTGCTGACTAGACAAAAATAAACAATAAGGCTTATTTTTAATATAGCATTTTATTGATCCCAGAGGGAAATTACTTATCAGCATTTAACCCACCCCTGAGGGGAGCAGTGGGCAGCCAGCCACATGCAGCGCACAGGCAGCTAGCCTTTAAGTGTCTTCCTCAAGGACACACCTGGTGGCTGGGCTGGGATTTGAACCAGAAGACTTCCACATCCCAGCCTGATGTTCTACCCATTGAGCAACCAGGCTGCTAAAAGATGCTTTATTTCCATCTCTATGTATTGGATATAAAGGGTTGTCATGCCTTTAATGCAACTACACTAGTGGAAACCCTAACGACATGCTGTAGTTGTAAGCAACTGTAAACATTTTCCATATCAGTAGCATTATTGCATTTGTTGCACCGGTGTTTTATGTTATCTTGCATGCTCTTCTGTTCACACACATATATACTTGCCATCTTACCTGTGCACATCTCCACCACCAACCAGAGATGGTTGCTTGTCTCATACCACTCATAAAAGGATACAACATTTTCATGTTCGATATCGTGGGTTAGCCGCACCTATTCAAAAACAAAAGTGGTACGGAAAGCCTAAATTGTTGCAGAGATTAAACTGAAAGACTGTAGGATATCAGAAAATGAATCATATTGAGTTAAATTCTGTTTGAAATCCGGTAACATGTTGGGGCAGTATGTTTGAGGGACGAAATAAGATATTCTTACTTAAGGACACTTACGTGGTTTGTTATTTCAGGCCGTTTTGATTTATCGCTGCAAATAATTGCAACAAAGTTTATGGTGCCTTTCCTTCTCCCCTTGTAAACCACAGACTTACTCCCTCTTCCAATTTCTTCATAAAGGATAAAATTCTCCATCTCAGCAAAATTTTCAGTTCTTATCGACACAGAGTAACTTCATTGTCTGTTAACAACAAATATATAAAAAAGTGTAAGCATATATTTTACCTTACCGGCAATGACACAAAACAATAATGTTGTATGACGAAGTTGCTAAATATGAATTAAAAATTTACTTTAGATATGTGAGTTAGGTAACTTCCTAACAGTCTGGTAATATACACAGCTTCAGCGGTTGGCGAGTATTGTGGTCTCAGTAAACTTGTTAAAGTAGCTGAAATAAGTGAATCTATGGACCAGATTACCAAGATATCAACAAAATTCCATTAATTTTACATTGAAATGAAAAGCTGATTGATAAATCCACATAAAATAATAAATTAAAAACTAACGTTAGATAAAGTTTAAACTTGATGTACGAAACCATCAAAATATTGAAATGCATCTTGGCCCGTATACATACCTTCGTTAACAAACTAACAAAATTCCTGGCATACTACCCAGTTACACAGTTATCTGATATTTGTATGTTTAAAAAAGTGTCAGATCTATTGCAAACCTATATAAATTTTATCTCGTCTTATTTCGAACCGCCTTTAGGTTTTCAGTTTTGTACCGGAAACAGCATGAGAACATCGTATTCGACAGAATGGGGGGGGACTCTCGAAACATATTTCATTTTATATGAGCACTAGAAACTGGAAGGGCTTAAAATAAAAGTTGACAATGTGTATATACACATATAATAATATTAGCATTAACATTTTACGAAAATATTATATTTTTCCTTTTGTCGATTCAAATATTTATTTCGGTGATTTTGCTGCACCTCTCCAAATGAACCTTCCCTCGGTTTCTAGGATACAGCAAAAGACGCTTTACTCAGACAAAGCCCCACCCGTTAAGCACCACAATATTTCTTCTCATACTGAATTTCATAAACATATAATATACAAATAAGGATTTGACATTGAATACATGCACACTACATCTGAAAAGAAACTCGATGAGTAAAATATATGTTTGTGTGTGTTTTATGAAAGGGAAACCGCCTGAAAAACAAATGTCACTGACAATAAAAAATTTCAGATGTTTTTGTCTTTCTTTGTATCATCAAAAGTAATGTAGAAATTTTATTTAGCGTTGGAAAATGGTGTGGTATGTATAGCCTACATGCTGTTAGGGATTTGCCTGTATTTATAAAACCTTTCATCTACTATTATTGCGGAGAAATGTAATCCTAGACACCCTAACCAGTATCTGACTGAGGTCGTCTATGCTGGCAGTCACTTACAATTGAAAATAGTAGTATTTCGATTTGGGTACTGAGTGTGTTACCCAGTTCCAGAATGCCCAGTAACTGCTGAAATATTTGAGGACGTTTTTAAAGCAAAACTTTAAACTAAAACTTTCAGATTTCTTCAAATTAATCGTTGATCCTAACTCTAAATAAAAACTAAAGTTTGCTTCATTATCCAGTACATCGGTTGATACGTGCTAGGAAAAAACAGATTAATAAACTGCTATCCAGGAGACAGTGAGTAAAATAAAACTGTTAAATAGTCCAAAAATCAATCAGTCAATCCATCCATCCATCCATCCATCTTATCCCGTGTAGGGACCCGGCCATTCCTATAATGTAATTTGAAACAACCGAAAAAATATTGCTAATTATTTCATTAAAATTTAATTTCTACTTTATCCCTGTAATTTCTACTGGTGTTCGTACTACTAGCAAAACACTTCTACAAAGTTTAGGTAAACTTCAACGGAGCAAATTGGTTGTGAAAATACTACGTGCAGTAATGTTAGTACGCATGCTGAACAATCTATCAAATTGCCCTAGTATGTAACACAAGACAGCAACATGAGAGCTGGTTTTAAAGTCTGACGTATCTAACTAAATCTTAAAGAAACACATCTGAAACTTCAAGCCACCAGGTCCGGCTAGAACAACACTCGCTTTCCTGAGCGCGAGCACAATCCAGCTGTGGAGAGGGATGACGTCACAGGCGGAGAGGTAGGGGCGACACGGGGAGAGGAGCAGAGAGTGCTATGGCGAGTGGCGTGGACTAGGGCAGAGACCGGCTACGGCGTTAAACCAATCCGCACTCGTACATTTAAATTCAGGATCAGGGTAATAAATATGCTAGTTTGTTCCGCCACAGCACTTTTTATCAACCGATTTAATGCCGAAGGAAAACGCCGGTGTTTTGGCGACTGGAGATGTATATCGTTTTTTTTGCTGGACTTGAACGGACTGATTTACACAGCTTGAACGGTGGTTGCTCCTAAAACTTGTTTAAGGCATTTTGGAACCAGGGGGCGTCTAGCTGAATCGGACAGCGATTGATTTTTTTAATGCTTTCCAGTTGCACGAATTATCTTACAGCATCGCGAATGAGCCGCAACAAATGCTCTTCGACTGAACACAGATCTCGTTTCAGTCAGTGAATAGCGGCGAAAAGGAGGTTTCAGCGGTTCACAAACTCCGTCCTTGGATGCGTGCAGCGCTTGGGTGTTAGCTGGCTGCACTCCTTTTGAGGATTCCCTCTCAGCCATCATCACTCGCATGGTAAGTGAACCCGTGCACATGTAACTACAGTTCGGTCAAAAACACGCTGCTCAGTTTCGCAGTGTTCAAGTGTATTTACCTTAACATTAGTTTTCATTAACGGGTTTTATTCATCCTACGTAAAGAACCCGAATTTCAAAATGCTGGCTGGTGTAAATCGGGCATTTGTACGTTTAGAGGTTTATTGCATGAATAACATTTTGTAAAAATTCAGCTCAGATCGTTTGTTTGATATAGATTTTTAAACACCGGTGTTAAATTAAATATTTAGGAAACTAACTGTGACATTTTATTGATGTTATAAAACAGATTATGCAGCTCTGTTGAAGTGTTGTGTAAAATGCACTTTATATCATAGTAGAGCTGTCCAGTGTTGCCTTTGCTGAATATTTTTATGACTTTTAAATTTCAGAAAGCTTATCGCTGACAGTACACACCGTTGTTACATGCAGTGTATTTATTCTTCCACCAGATGGTATGAGTCTGAAATTTCCACCGGAGCCAAAAATTTGAGTTCTTTGGGGTCAGTAAAGGAAAACTCCCCCGACCCCTGCGTGACTTAATTGTAATAACGGCTATTTGCGTACTTTTTCTACACGGGAGTGGTGGCCTATGTCTTTACTTTTAAGTGCATATTTTACTGATGGCGTGTTAATATGTTTGGACTTTCTGTAATTGCATTAACATTGTTGGACATTTATGGTCATTTTGCTGTCTTCGCGTTGCTGTTTACAGGTCGCTTTTTAACCAGTAATTAATGTGTTCGGAGTCGACTAGGCATAAGTCTCAAAGTATTTCAGTGACGGTGTCTTTTTGCTTTTCTGATCCGAAGTGTACGTTAATGCTTCTGAGCTTTCTGTCATGTGCTCGTTGTCAGTGGTCACGTACTGCTCATATACATGCTGTAGATATGGTGTATTGCAGACTACATATCTTTATGACTTCTTGACTTGACCTAGTGCGTACGTGATGGTGATTATGGCTTATAAATAGGCGTGCTCTTCAGTGCAGTAACGGAAATAGGAAGTGAAACAGTATAGCGTAAGGTCACTCAGTGTTTGCTGTGACACTTTTGGGAGGGGTTGTGGAGGCAGTAGAAACAGCCAAAGGCAAGCGTGTATAATTCATAATCCCCGTGCGTTAAAACAGACTGCTTCCCTGACAAGCAGTTTCCATACAGGCAGGCATGGCATTGTGTAGCATGAGCCTGAAGGTGGTGTGTTGTTTTAAGCCTGTCCCCTTTCACTGCATGGTATGTTAGTGAGTCAGTCAGCCTGGCCGTCTGGGGAGTGGGAGTTCGCTGCCTTCTCTGTCTCTCTCTCTCTCTCTCTCTCTTTTTCTTTCTCTATTTTCTGTCATGTAAGACGCAGCTGATCTGTTTTCATCAGATGGGTCTGGTGGCCTGTGCTCAGCATGTGTGTGTGTGCGCATGCCATCTGCTGTGGGCTCTTATCTTGTTCTTAAACTGGAGTGCTCACTCTCTCTCCCTCTCTCATCCTCTCACCCTGTGTAACCCTCTGTTTGTGTACTTGTCTCTGTATTAGATTGTCACAGATTTTTTTTGTGTGCAATGATATACTGTATGAGTGTGTGTGTGTGTGTGTGTGATGATTTGCTTTGTTTTTGCGCATGTACTGTAACCCCTCTATTGAAGGGTCTGTTTGGTGCTTCCTGCAATACTTTCCGATGGAAAGAGTATGGGATTGATTTTGAGTGACAGTTTAATGGAGTGGGCCTATTACCTGTTTGACAGGAGTCCAAACTTCAGTAGTCCTCATGGTACCTTCCTCCTTCTCCTGGGATTTGTGGTGCTTTTTGATTCATAACAGTGGGCTACTGCAGGGTAGGGGAAAATGAAGGTGCATAAGCATTCGGATTTTGCTGACACATGTACAAGAGGGGGTGCAGATACACAGCTTGGCACATCGTTCAAGTGGGGGGAAACTTGGGTACTTCAAAGAGGCCTGCTTTTAAATGCACAGGCAATTTAAATGCAAAAAATACTATAACAACATATAATGACAAAGTAAACAATATTGTCTCAAAATGGGGAGGGGGGGGGGACATTTTTTAAATAACTGTGGAATGTTTTTGTTTATGAAATTGTAAGTGTGACAATGCGATTGAACGTACTCATGTGCCAGTGGCCCGCAATGAACAGGCAGCTTGCTGGAGGTTCCCCTTCTTGGGTTGTTGGAGGGGTTCTTGGTCACATGGCCCTAATTATTCAAGTTATTATGAAAACTCGATGGGTACATGGATGAAATGCTGCACCTAGCATAAGGTAAAAAGGAGCATTCAAATCTCACAGTGTAATTGTTGCCCACCGGTTCATTAGCTGATTCCCACATGATTAACTTGGGTCATGGTAATGTCACTCCCTGTGGTAAACCTCACTTCTTTCATCAGTATGCTTTGCTGTTTTGAACAATAATGTCTTAATGGTTTGACTATCAATCAGTGTATGTGTGTGTGTGGTTGTGGGTTGCCTGAAATGTATCCTGACCGTTCCTGTGGTTTGTACAACATTCTTTGCAGTACAGTACATTTAACACTAATAAACAGATATTATGCTTTAAGGAAGAGGTTAGATCAAATATGTTCTACAGCATGTTGTGACAGGGAGGTTGGTTTGTTTCACACCTTATAAGCATCTGCGTTTGAGGAGGCGGAAGCTTAATCTCTGAGGGTCTAAAAAAAGGAAACGTGTCAATTGTAACGTTGGTATAAAAACAAGTCCGCTACTAAAGCTTGTTTCCTGTTCCTCTTTTATGGTAAGAAGTTTGTTTCATTTTTTGTACTGTTTGTTTTTATGCGTTGCAAAGTGTGTTCTTAGGAAAGTAATGCTTGTAATGAATTATTTCTGCCAGTTGTTTGTATTTGTTGTTTCGTGAATCTGTACGTATTGATCCTGTGGTTTTACTGTAGTGCGTTAATAGCTTTGCTTGGTGTTTTAGCCCCTGTTTTATTGTTGGTCTCTCTGGAGCAGCACAAATGAATGTAAAAAGGCTGAAGTGGAAATGTAAGTGAAAGACTTAGCGGAGTTATTGCATTATGATGTCTTCTGCAATAGACTGAACACATGTACTGATTTGACCTGTTCTTAACTTTGTGGGATTTACTTGCTCTGTTAGACTCTAATGGTTTTGTGCTTTAGGGAAGTGTGTCCCTGTAATTCACAAGGGATTTCTCTGCCTTTCTCATTGTAAATGTAGCAGTTGGACTCTTCCCAGAGTTTCTCCATGTGCTTCTCAGACTTGGCTGATCTTTATAGTAACATCTGCAAGGTTCTGCTGAGCTAAACAATAGCCCTCCAGACAGAGGCCCATCTTGCTCTGAGAAAGTGTCCCTGCCATGTGTAGCTGCTTGTAGATTGAATCTAATTGGGGGTGCAGCATCGTATGTTTGGATATGAGTATGTATGTAAGAGCTAAAAGCATTTTAATTGCTTTTACGAATGGCAGTTAATGAATTTGTCCATTCGGGCCCATTTCTGTCATTTGTTACAAATGAGCTATTGTAAAACATGGGTACAAAAATTAAATTTTAGCTTATAGTGGTGTCTTGATGAGGCTGTGATTTTGCTGGACCTCTGCTGAATTTCCTGTAAATCCCATGAGGTCATTTGACTAGAGCCTGACACCTGACCACATGAGAGCAGCTGTCGAAGGGGATGGAAGCCAACAGCACCCCCGCTCTTTCGGTTTCTCCTTGTCTGTCTCCAGAAGACACATCCGACTCCAGCTACACCGTCGTGATGAGTCTGTTCTTGCCGTCGCACGCCCTGAACTCATTTCTTTGACCTTTTCCTTTGTGAAGCAACAGCCCGAACGCCACGAAACACTGTGTCTTTTCTCTCCGGCTACTCGTGGATTGGCAGCTCTGCGTGTTTTCGTCGCTACTGCTTCTTAACTCTGAAAAGGCTAATCCTTTAATTTGTTGATTAGGGAAGTCAAGAAACAAAATCCCAGTGTAGCTCGAGTGACATCACGGGCTCCCTGGCAAAAATTAGCAGAAGCAGTTGGTGTTGGACATGTCCCATGGTTAAGAAAGGAAGGGCAACTGCGGAGGGCATGTCAAAATGGGCAGAACGGAGGCGGACTCGACAGACGAGCGGATCGGAGATTTATCGGTGCCATGTGAGGTTCTGGGCGAGAGCTGTAAGGCTGGGACAATGTTGTGACCCCACCCAGCTTGGAGTTAAAGCATTCTTTTGTGCTCTTGTGTGGTGAAGATGAGCAGCTACCCCTCCCTGGGGGAGGGGACTTTAATTTTGTCCCACTAGGCCTCTTGCAGACCTCTAGATGCTGAGGGAGTTCTTTGTAGCTGGAGACGTGCTTTGCAGTATAATGTGATGTGACAGAGTTCCTGGGGAAAGTGAGAGCCTCGAAAAGTATTGGGGGGGATTGTGGGAAACCCAGGCAACAGGAGGACGAGTTTCTCACTGGGTCTTTTCCCTTGTGCCCAGCATGACCAAATATAAACTTTCCATTAACATGTAACATTTCAGTCTTCTGGAAAAAGAGTTTTAAAGCTGTTAAATTCATCTGTAAAAACCCCTCATTATGCAAGTCTGGCACTATGTGATTGGCTTTTGTGGTCCTCAGTTTCTGCTGATTCTAATTTTGCTTGGTAACTGGTGTGCTCTCAGTAAGTAAGTATATGTTATCAGTGAAACATTGTCTTCTGTTAACAACAGTGATCAACCTGTTTAACATATTCTGTTTTTCCTGTTTTATTTTCTTACGTGCTTGATATTTCTGGCTTTACAAGACTTAATTCATTCAATGCTTTTTTTTTTTTAACTTTAAAAAAATTAGTACAAGACAAGCATTTGAGGTATCATAATACTGGTTGCAAGTTAAGGATTAGCATCTGAATTTAACGTATTAGTAGTTTTTTTTTTTTTTTTTTTTTTAACCCTGCCATATACAGACTGTACCTTTTTTTGTTTACTGAACACCTGCAAAAAGAGTTAAGGTACATTCTGGCATGCACACAATCACAACATCCTCACTTCTCCCCACAGGTTTTTGTTCAGGACAACAACTTTCAGCAAAGTCAACATTTTGAGGGGGGGGAGGGGTTTAAAATGTGCATGCAGATGAAGTTAATTGTAAAAGCTTTCCCTTACGCTGCTCCTTGTTATGCAGTCGGGTTTTGCCTGTTTACAGCGATGAGTATTTTTTCCCCTTGCGATCTGCATGTTTATGTTGTAGACAGGCTTGAGGTTATGTTCTTTTTCTCCTACTGCTGCAGCTGCCCAACCCCCCCAGAGAATGGAGGAGGCCCAGCAGTTTTCTGACCTCCCTGATAGTAATATCATCCATTGCATCTTTAGGGATTTGCAACATAATTGACACAGAGGTCTGCTCCATGCAGTGGGGTTTAAAATACTGCTTTAGTTCCATATTGTGTTCTAATCAGTAAAAATTTTCACATGAATACACTTTAGGAAAAAAAGTGTTAAAATCTGTCAACTGATTTTTTATAGTGTCATTTCCATCATTGCAGCCAACTGAGAATTGGGAGCAGTTTTAAATTGTAAGTAAAAGTCACTAGGATATAATGTTTGCGTTCCGTATTATTCATTATCAGCACTTGGCATTGTACGTTTTTTTTTTTTTTTTTTTTTAAGTGACAATACAGAGAGAAATGCTGAGCAGGAGAGGAGATGGACCTACTGCAGGAGGTGTGGGATCAAGACCACAGCTGTACAGTCACTGGACACACTCACTTTACACAAGTCATGAAAAATTCTGCTTCTTCCTCCTTGTGTGTGAGGCCATTTGCTGATGTACTGCCCTAAGGATTTAAAAAATGAATGCAAATGGTTTATTCAGACGTTAAACCATTTTATATCCAGGCAGCTTGAGTTTCTTAATGCGGATGAATTTAGGAGTCATATATGTTATGGTTTTCTCCAAATAGCTATGGATTTCATGTGGGTAGAGGCACATAAAACATATTAAAATGGAATCAGATAAATCCTGGGACTGAAGTACTTGCTCTGTGGCTCAGTGGGTATCGTTATAGAATAACCTCCATGGCTGTAGGTTCAAATATAGGCTTTGGCACTTTGTGTCTGGAATTCTGCGTGTTCTCGCTGGGTGTGTGCGCGCGTGTGGGTTTACTCAAGATGCTCCAGTTTCTTCCCGCTGTCCAAAGACATGCAACTTAGGTGAATTGGCAACTTTAATTTGCTCATAGTGTGTAAATGTCTGGTTTCCCACTGAGGGTGTAACCTCACCTGCCTTGTGCCTGGTGTTGTGTGGTGTAGGCTCTGGGCTGCTTGGGACTTCATAAAATGAATGGTTACCACAGATTCAAGTCAGATTTTGAGTGGATGTAAGTGTAGAGGATTTCTAGCTGAATGTAGGAGAAGCATAGCCTACATAAGGGTTTGTTGATGAAGATTCTCAGTCATCCAGGTGGAACTCAAGCCAATCCAAGTGAGTTAACCAACCTGGACGATAAATATGGGGTCCCTGTCCAATTGTGACTCAAGCTGAAGGAGCTACTTGGATGAGTAGTGAAACTTTCCTATAAAGAAGTCCAGTTGGCATGATTCAACTTCCAGAAATATATAAGGGTTTGTGTGGAACATTACTACCATTGTAGATTTCCCATCTGTATTTTTCCATCATGTGACCTTATGCATTATACTTAATGTTAAAGCATTGTAAAAGCATGTGAGCCATTTGACTACCTGGAGAAGGTCCAACATGCATTAGATGGATGGCAACACTGGCCTGAGATCAGTTTTATTATGCTTTCCCAGGCGGATTTTGTCTCAGTCGTAAGAGGTCAGGAGACAAAACATGATGCTTTTGTGTTTCTCTAATGGGGTGGGTGCAGGTCAGACAGTTTACAGAGCAGCATCAAGGTTTATTGTAAAGCACTTGCAATAAGTGCAGTGAGCCGACATAATGCAGCGGATAATCATTGTTGCGTGTAGAATGCTTTAAAAGTGGAGCCTATGTTCTGGGCTAACAGTGCTGTTCTGCCTGTGGTTTTACCTGTAGTTCTGCCTCAGTTGGGTTTGGCAGAGCTAATGTAATATAGTCGTCCCTTGCTTTGTGGTGAAGAGTGTCCTGTTCCCATCGGCGTGTTCCGATGACAGGCATTCGGTCCACTGACCTGGAATGGAAACAATGTGTTGGTGGGGGGAGGGGGAGTCTCAGGGAAGGTATCGAGGTGCTGCATACAGTCCCTTTCATGAGCACATGCTGTTCTGCTCCGAGGTGTGTGTGTGTGTGTGTGTGTGTGTGTGGGGGGGGGGGGCAGCGGCGAGTGATCATTTATGATGTACAGCGTACATGGAGATGTGGCCTATTTATATGGCTTTCCCCATCTTCCTCCCACCTCCTGCTGTTGCTCACTGGAGCTTAAGTGAAAGAGCCACCCCAGTGTCTGTAACAGGCCTCTCTTTAGCGTCATATAGCAATGCCTATAGATGGGTGTGTTCTATAACTTGAGCTGTGCTGCAGTTTAATTTGTATAATAAAGGTGTGATCGATACTTCTGTTTATCCCTGTGACATTCTTAAGTATTATTACATTGCATATGCCTTGACAGCCACTGACATCTCCTGCCTTCTCATTACAACGTGCAATAGCGATTCACATTTTCGTATAGTGCCTTTCACAACATGTTGCCTCAGAGCGCTTGATGTCATTTGCTTGTTTAAAACAAACTTTTCTAACTGCACCCGGGAGTCGTGTCAACATTTGCAAGGCTCTCATACTGTGGAAACATACAATTATGTAGATATTCTATGAAAGCTGCTAACATGCAGTATGACATATTCTGGTGACTTACCCAAGAAATGCTACAGAGGGCTAACAGTTTAACTGGAGGAAAAAAAAAAGGATGAAACTGTCATTAACAAAAATGTGCAATATCAGTGAGATATGATGTATGGTATATAATAATGTTGTTTTATATGCATGGAATCCAAAACACTTCATTGGACACATCCTGGGGGACAGGAGACAAGTTTGAGTTCCTAATTAAAAGTGGTGTTTGCTCATACGATTTAACACCAACGAGATCGTCTGGACATTTATGCCGCAGTATGACAGTTCATACACCACGTCTGATTTGAGTTATTTACCACATGGTACTGTATGTATATTATACGTCCACATTTTATGAATCTGGTATACGTCCGAGGCAAGCCAAATTTTTGCAGGTTCAACATACGTAATGCTAGGTGGCTGTGTATTACTGATATGACATAGTCAAGATAAATAGATTATTTCTATGGTGATGTCTGTGGGATATGATAACGATATCACATAGTGATGCACCGATAAGGATATTTATGACTGATGCTTATGGCCAATTATGTATGGAACTGATACAGATAGCTGATTGTTTGATGGTGTGGGGGTTCGGTATACATAAGGACTGTCTACCTTAAAAAGTATTTTGAGGACAATACCAATTCTAGCACACACAACAATCTGGCATACAAAAACAAACTGGTGGTGTAATTTTTAATAAATAGATCGTACTCACAGAGCAGTGTTTGCAAAATGTATGTATCTAACATAGTTGTCACAAATGCTAAAATAATTCCACACCGCACACATTTTACTACCCGTGTGGTTCCCACGTGTGCCTGCTGTAAGTACGCCATGGGTAAACATCAGCTCATTTTAACCACTGGCCGATGGCCGATTGTTGCTGTATCGACCGATACCGATACTTGGTCGATCCAATTGGCGCATCCATAATATCAAGTCGTGCCGGTTTTGATCATCTTTTTAGTCTTGGGAGTTAGGAGCACCATCATGAAGCAGCCATGTTTGGAGATGTGCCTGTCCTGGTTATCTCTTCCTTTAAACTATAGCAATACAAGTTGTTGCTTGTGGGCAGAGTATTGCTACATTCCTGTACAACAAGATCTTTGTTGACTTAACACCGTATCTCTGCTGTCCTGGTTACTCTAAGCCAGAGCTCTGCACTGGGACCATGCTCTTGGTCTACATTTGCTGTTTTGTACAGGATTCATTTATACTTTCCTGTGACTGGAAGCTGCTTACAGCGTGATACTTTTACGGGTTATTTGTCCCCTGTCTGTAAGCCTCGATACTGTTTCGTACGTGGTGAGACAACATACATTCAGTCCCATATATGTCAAAATGTCCTTATTCTCCATCACATTTAAAGTACTGGCCCTTTACAATGTTAATGGTGGTTTGTAGAAAGTTATATTACACGTTTAACAAACAAACATGAATGTAAAATTTAGGTGTTATTGTTAAGAGGACTTGTCCAGATAAACTTCACTGTGCTCTGGAAACCTGCATGAAGAGTCTGTCTTCACCATCTTCAGAACTGCATGTGTCTCTAAATTTAACCACTCTGCTGGTAAGCTTTAAGGTCTCCTCACTGTAAACGCCTCACATGGAGAACACAGCAAGCCCTGATGATGGAAAATTAGAGTTTTAATTGGAAGTGACTTCTTTGACTGCCTTATACCTATCACTTTTGTTTCTCAATAAAACCCACTTTCTTTTCACATGTCATATAAATGCAGAAAAATTACACTTTTTTGTAATAACACAAAGTTTCGTTTCTAATTGTTTATTAATGGATTCGGTTTTTGTTTCAGCCACATTCTGCTGTTAGTTGAGCCTTAATGTCAATTTATTGACTTTTTCAGTTTTAATAAATTTAAAAGCATGACAAAGATTTACTTATGTTGCTTTTTATAATGTTTTAACAGTTATTATATCTTTTTGATCTTTCAACCCATTTCTTGTTAATCCCGTAAATCGTTGCTCCTGATTAAGCATTCTTTGTCATTGGCAGCTGTTTCTGCTGTTCATGAATTATTACAATTAGAATACAATTAATTGTTACTTGTTTAAATTAAACATCATGCAAAATTTTCCAGATATTTCCTTCTATGATTTTGGTAAGAGGGACATTGTAATTGTGAGTTATAATTTTATACAGATCTTAAAGCACAAAAGTCTCACTTCTATGTTTCTTCTTTGTAGCTCCTGTTTTCTCTAAATTAAGACAACTAAATGGAGACCGATGAGAGTTATCAGTAAGAATGAAGCAAGAATGTAATTGATATTTAGTTAAGATAATGGGCAAATTACAATGAATGAATTGATTAGAAGAAAAACCTGCATCCAATTGGACACGCCTGGTGTAGATGAATGCATTCACAATTTTTTCAGGTCTGGTTTCTGTTGTCGTTAGTGGCTATTACACTGTAACCTGTGCTGACCTCCTCCAGCTAAATGAAGCGTTTTGCGGTGAACACGCTGGCCTTGCAGCACCGTGTGGTAATCGCACTGACCTTGTGGTGCCATGCGGTGAATGCGTCAACCTTTTACAAACATGGTTTCTTGGTTACCAAACAGTTAAGCTGCTGGGAACAAACGATTGTTTTACCAGTTGCACGTAACGAGTAGGCGCCAGTGGGAAGTGTGCCAGGCATGTTGACCTTGTATGAGGCCCAGGCATGCCTCTCAAGCACGTCGGCTTCACGCATGATCTCACACTCGCGTGACACGCTGGAGTAGCCATTCCCGCTTTCCATTGATAACTGTAGCACCTGGTGTTCTACCTTTTAAGGTTATAATGTTGCTTTATTGCTCTTTGCTCCTAAGGTGACACACTGGCTCCTAGAAGTTACCAGAATCTCCCGGAAATAGTCAGCAGCTCTCAGATAACTGGAAATCAGATGATGGACTCCTGGAATCATGTAATTTATAAACAGTGTTTGGTCTCATAAAACTCATAATACCGGGCAGGAGAAGCTGGTGTTCAGAACAGAAGTAGCTGTAACAGTGTGGTGTCCATCTTTTGTGTTTAGATGACACTTTCAACTTCATAATGACATCAAAAATGAAAGTGTGATATTCATTATCTGCTCTAATTAATTGTCTGATACATTAATCCTGAGTAGCTAATCATTCATATGGAAGTTAAAAGTGTTATGAAATCGTGAATTAATATTTAGATTTCAACACTCCCAGTCAGTTCCAGGCAGTTCCCCATCTCACTGGGTGGTGTTCATCGCCACAGTCACTTGTAGCACGTTGGTTCAGTCTTCATTAATGAAGACACCTTAACAGGTGCCCTCTAGGCCTACATTGTGTAGCTCGAGTTGAACAGAAAGACAGGGTGGAGTCCTGGCTGAGTCACACCTAAAGTACAGACACACCTTTGAGTCCTGGTTTGCAAAGCCCCCACTGTATTTCTTCTGTTGGTTGTCAAATCACAGCCTTGTTCTACAGTGCCATGCTTTTTGCTGGCATCTCCCTTCTTAGGTTCAGGTCCACGTTGGTTGTTGCATACAAAATGATGCAGTCAAAATTTCTTCTCTTAGAAAGTACAACACAGCTAGATCACTGAGTTAGTGAAAGAGTAGGTAGTGCAAAGGGCACTGTGTAAATTCACAGGCGTTTTAAATGCACAAACACTTTAAGTAAACCGCAGTGGGTGTCTCAGCCATTGTCCTTCGAGGTTGGGCTTTCTCTTCGTCGCCACTGAGTCCATTGATTAACTGGAGGTCCCCGTACGATTATTCAGCGGTGGAGGTCTTTATGTAAACCTTACAGCTCCGGCACAAAAAGTTTTCCTGTTTAGTTTCCTCTTGACTGTTGATTTTCTTTTATCCTCAGACTTGGATCAGTTCGTTGATCATATCATTTGATCAGTTGCAGAATTTGTTTAGTTCAGTAATTTTCTTTGTTTGTGTATCAGTCTTAAGCCGGTCAATAGTTTCAGTGTATTGCTAAAACCAGCAAGACTACAGTCCTTGAATAGAGAGAGTCAGTCTAGCCTTTATTTAAGAGACTGCATTAGGTCATGTGTTCCTGTAAAGGTTTTGAGGAGGAGAACACTAAGATGAATGTAGCTTCCCATGTGCCAAGAGATGGCCAACACACACATTTATTTAGCTCTATTTATTCTTTCCCTCGCAATTTATTGTAAACACTTAGAAATTATCACATGTTGATAATAAGTTTCTCTCCATCCAATTTAATTACACCCCAGAATTTAGACATGAGGTCTGTGTACAGGCACAGGACACCTCTCTGAAAATTCGGAGGGAGCTGTTCGTTCATTTGGGCTTATTCTAATTTTATATCATTAGATAGCTTTCATCTTACACCATTGTTATATCTATGAGGCTGTTGGTGCTTTGCCTACCTCTGTCAGCCAAAATGAGTGTAAACCTAGTCTGGTTGGTTTGTCCAGTATGTTAAATGCCTAGTCATCCTTCTTCAGCACATGTGTGTTCTTATTAGTTTTTTCATCACAATGCTTTGAGAGTAATGCATGTAGTCTCCTCTTCTAATATGTCACACCAGTACAAGCTTGACTGAGTTGTTCATCCCCCCCCCCCCTTCCCTCCCCACCCCACTAGCAAGGCGTCGGCAGATTTCTGGACGTGAGCTGGTCCAGGGCCCCCGAGGCCGCCCGTCTCCCTGCTTGCCCGACCCCCGTGGGCCGCACTGGCCCTGCCCATGGCTCGTGGCGCCTACCTGTGAAAAGCAGCCAAACTGGACGCCGCGGCTTCGTACCACAGCACCTCAGCCTCCGCCCCACCCCCTGCTGAACCCCACTGTCCACTGCCAGAACCCCTTCTCGCCCCCAGTGTCCATGAGGACCAGTATGTGAGTGAGGCTGTCGCGGTGGACAACGTGCCCTGTGTCATCATCTACAGAGATGCAGGGACCATCACCGGTAAGCAGCTGTGCACCCCCTCCCTCCATGTTTGTCCTTCTCATGATTTATACATGTTGGTTCTCAGGGGGCCTCTGGTGTCTTTTCTTGATTACAGTGCTTTTCCTGATTGCCTTTATTACCCTGTCACTGGTGTGAAATTGATTGCAGCAGTGCGAGTAAATTGCCGTGGAATAACTTTGCACAACAGTGTGTTAGTTTGCTTAGAGGCGAGTTTGAACTACCCTGAATAATGTCCCATTTGTTGAATATTGAATACATTTTTAACAGGTGAATAGCTTATTTGGAAATACTTAAATCCCATGTACTTTCCAAGCTCTTATCCATGAGAGTATCATGGGTGACCTGGAGCCTATCCCAGTCAGCATAGGGTGTAAGGCAAGACATGGTGTGGACAAAAGCAAACAGCCACTAATCAGAGTTCAGATTTGATGGGCCTGACAGCTGTTTTGTTTGAATGTTTTGGCAGATACTGGAACTTGGAATGTTGTGTGGAGTGTTGGCTTTGGTGCTGATGAACCCACAATCCCCTGGTGTCTCACATGCATCACAGTACACACTCAACCCTGTGTGTGTATCAGGTTCATGGCACAGAGCAAAGTTCTCTCACTTCAAATAGATAAACCTCCTGCTTTCTTTTCTGTATTGCTGATGTTTGGGAAAAGTTCCCCCTTAAATTTTGTCTCGCTGGCTCAAATATACATCAGTTACATCAAAGGCAGAAACATTGTTCAGCTGTTAACAGATAAATCAAGCCAGTTTTACTCTACTGTTGCAGTGTACGTAGGAAAAGGCCAGCCAGTATTTTTATTCTCCACATCACAAGTTTTTCCAAGGCAGGACTGTTAAAAATAGACCACAGGCCGTTATTAGAGTAAATCTGTAGTAGCTTCATCCTGCTTTTACACAAATGTACACGCTAGTCACCTTGTACAATCTGGTACTTGCTATAAATATGTTCTTGATTTAAAGGGGTATTTACTAACTTTTGATGTGTGTTTGCCATGCTGCAAAAGTTGTGACCTGGATTTACTGACAGCAGTGTAAATGATCTGGAAACAAGTAATCATTAGTAGATTCCGTTAATTTTTTTTTTTTTTAAACCTCTTTGCAAGCAGAAGTGTCATCTGAGTATTGGGTGGCAGTGAGTGATTTTCTCCAGCCGTCCAGCATCTGTTACTTATGTGGATTTTACCGAAAGATGAAATATAAGTTCTGCTCTGCTGTGCTATGTCAGTCATGGATTTGGGTTGTTTGTCTTACTGACGGCTGTGCCCTGACTTAAGCGATATTTGTAGATAAGACAAATGAAAGTGTGTGGACTTTTGTCTGAAGAGTGGACACTTGTCACTGTACGGTATTGTGTTAATGATTGCAGAGTAAAATCTCAGCTTGTTTTAGGCTATAGTTTACACAGCCATTTCACTAAAAATATATCTATTTAAACGGTACATGTTTCACGTTGTATGAAATTTGGTGTGTTATTCAGAACAAATGTACTTAGAATTGTATGAGACAGAAGAATAATTATGCTACTGTGTTATTACTGCAGTAAAAATTGAGAGAAAGTAAAAGACATTTGTTTATGTGCCAGGCCATAAAAAATGGAAAAGTATGGCAAATGTGCTGTTTTGGCTTCTGCTATTGCAAATAAGATATTTATGTAAACATAACCATGTTAAACTGACCAGTGATTTTCAGAAGAGGATCACACACTCCACACACAAGTGTATTCACTGCCGGAAATGTGCTGCTTATATTTTCCTTCTGTGCTGCATTATAAATGAATAGGACTGAGACAGTCTTTAATGAAATATGGGTGCTTTACACTTCTCTTTTTCCCTGTTCATTTCCTCAAACACAATGAGATTCTGTTTACTGTAAATTGAATAGAGGTGACCTTTGTTATGGAGTACTGTCAGTCTATGCCTGTTAAAATGGTATGAAACAGCCTGGTAGCTCAGTGGGTAGAACATCAGGCTGGAATGTGGAAGTCCTGGTTCAAAGCCCAGCCCAGCCACCAGGAGGCAAGGGACTGTAATGCTGGCTCCCCGGGCACCGCATGTGGCTCTCCACTGCTCCACCCAGAGAATGGGTTAAATGCAGAGACGTAATTTTCCTATCGGATTAATAAAGTACTATAAAATTAAATCTTAACACTACAGTTTAACCAAAGAAAAGAAGGATTAATAAAATTATGTGAGGATGTTTGTTTAGTGACATAATACATGCCTTTAGTGCCACATGAGGCTGAATGACTGTTTAATGTACCTTTTTAAGGTATCACAAACATGAGAAAAATGTCACCTCTCCTTTCATTTGTGTGTTAATGCTTGCGCTCCACCTTAACACTAAAATTTAAGGTACATGATTTTTTAAATTAGTGTAAAAATTCACCCTCTTGCAGGTTATTTTGTTAATTTAGGTATGTACTACATCTCATGTGGTCTTAAAGTAATCAGATTTGGACAGTAGCTCTTTACTGAGAGAATAAATAATGTGTCAAAGAGTGATTAATTATTTTTGTTAACTTTAATAAACTTTCAAGGGGGATCTTCTCTTGGTGTGTGTGTCAGATTTTGTCAGTTAGCTTCCTTGTGTCAGATTGGTTTTCAGTTAGTTTTCATGTGTCAGGTTTTTTTTGTCAAACTTTTTTGTTAGGTGTGCTGGGAAGTTGGCCTTTAGGTAACTGAATGTTGGTCACTTCCTGTAAACATTAGGCTCTATGTGTGTATCATTTGAGCTTGTTTGTCACTGTATTCCACTGAGTGTGTGAAAGATTGTTCACTGGAGTAGAATGGCAGAGGCCAGGGAACTCAGTTAGACTCCCTCCCCCCCACCACCGTGATGTCAAGGGTGCTCAAGGACCGTGCTTTGATCTGCTGTGAGTCAGTGCTGCCCCCTGCTGTTTGATGCTATTTAGGCTTTCCTGTCTGACGGTTGAGCTGAATAAGGTTTTTCTGTGACTTAACGTAACAGCCACATGTTGCAGCTGTATGCTGTGTTCTGAGTGTTGTACTGACCTCGCATTAAGCATGAGATTTTAGAACATGCTTGTGTCATTGTGGAAAAACATTTCTAAACAGCTGGTGATCAACTTAGTGGATTCTTAGACAGTTTTTATTGCGACTTATTTATTTGTAGATCCCTTTTTGGATACAAAATTAAATTAAAGATGTGGTCACTATTAGTATTAATCAGTATGAATTTAACGTGTGAACATGCACAATAGGTAGATCGTTTTGTATGTCTAGTCATTGAAAATAGTGTAAAGGTTCTAGTTAATGGACAAGCCCTTTAGGTATGATACTTCATTTCTAAGCTTCAGTCTTGAGATTAGACATTTTAAGAAAACACAAAGGTCATTGATTTATTTTGGCATGCATCTTAAGATGGACTTTGTTATTTGTTGTTGTATCTGAAAGAACACTTCAGCTTTAAGCAAAATGTTCTTTCTTTTGTCTAGGTAAGTTGTATTATTAATGTCTTTTGCAATTGCTGTTCACGGTGTTGAACATGTTTGTAGCAGTAATTTCTAGTACATTATTTGTGTGTTTATGTTGTGGTTACTCCACTCTCATTGATCTGTGTTTTTGTTTTGTATTCCGTTAGTAAGGGGTCCTTATAGATTGTCTTGGCTTAAGCAGTTTGAAAAGAAACTGAGGAGTAAAAAATTGTTTTGTGTTTTTGTGTAGCTGTCACTTTGAGTGCTGGTGTTGACAAGATTCCAATATATAAAAAAACCTATTGGACCCTTTATTTGTCATTTTCATTTTAAAAAGGCACAAAAAACAAATTCCTGTCTCAGAGAAAAAGTGAAACCCTACAACTGTATTGAAGTTCAGTCTCTTGAAACATTTGCGAAATCAGTTACATAATGTGTAACAATACATTGGGCCATAATTTGAGAATGGGTCGTATATGTCCTGTCACACAGCTCTGACAGTGTTGCATTGTGGATCTTTTCCCCTTCCTTGCGCTCTGTATTTCCTCAGCTGCCTTCTGTGCTTATTCATAGTATGTGTTGCACGAATCGGTTTCCGTGGATATACCTTCCCAGATTGTCTGTGAATGAGGTGTTCCGTTGGCATGGGAACGGTATGAGTTGAACAACAGTGACTCTGCTCAGTTCTGCACCAGGCAGCCAGCCTACAAGCGAAGCAGAGACAGGGAGGGTTGACCAGGACTGACTCATATCCTGCCCTGCACAGAGCCGCTTGTGTTTTTCCAGGGCAGGGCAGGGCAGGGCACTGAGCTAGGGCCCTGTGTTGAGGCTGGGAGCTGCTTACCAACTAATCCAACAGCCTGGTTCAATCAAGGCTGCTGGAAGCACACTGGCTAAAGAACGTGACTAAAAACTTGTATAGTTTAAATGCTAGGAAAAGTCCGTACAACACACACTTTGAACAGGTACTTAGTTGTAATCAACTTTGTCACTTACAGAGCAATA
Organism: Chitala chitala; assembly: GCA_025773905.1. Classification (NCBI taxonomy): domain Eukaryota; kingdom Metazoa; phylum Chordata; class Actinopteri; order Osteoglossiformes; family Notopteridae; genus Chitala; species Chitala chitala. The sequence goes on from JABJVR010001827.1 coordinate 48,055, forward strand.
GATAAGGCGCGTGTTTGCGTATTTACGCAATTAAGAAACGCCGGATACCCAGTTGTTCTCAGATCAAAGCGTACTGATAAAATGGTAGAAGAGGATACGCAAATAATTTTAAACTAACGCGTAATGAACTATTCACAATGATAGAATACGCAAATAAACTGGTTAATATATCCAGTTAAAATTCAACAACTGTCTTGATTACTTCGTATACTAATGCTGCCGACAATAACCCCATTCGTCGGGATTCTAATGACGTCAAAAACAGCCGCTGTCCTATGCTGTAGCAGGTGCGTTCAAGTGAATCTAATCGGTTGTGTTCGTAACGACTCGACAATTCCCGGAAGATTACGAATGCATTTACCACCCGAATAGTAACGAAATCTCGAACGTTTTTGGACTTAACTTTTTAAAATAAATAATCTGGAGCAATATCCCATAAACATACAAGTACGACTGAAAAATGTCAAGAATATATTTAGCAAGTTTTGAATTTCTTCAGCTCACATTACAGTTTTGAGTATACAGGTAATCATTTTCAAAACATAAACATGTTTTTATCAAATAAACTTGCCGTAGGTTTAAAAAAACTGTATGAAAAAGCAGATACCAATTTAGTCATTGCCAGTACCCAATTAAACTTGAAACCATGGGGTACTGAAAAGCTGGATACCCATTTATGTTGATGAATACCCAATTAGTTGTAATACAGTGGGGTAAAACCCAATTCACACGAAAACCTTATCTATTCCTCTGCATATCACAGTAATGCACGAGCATCATGGTCATCAAATCTGGCTGTTGACCATAATGTCTGACCTTATTTACTGATGTCTTTCCTGGATCTAAATGTCAGTTTAGTCACTGATCTAGATTTCATTTAGTCACTGTTCCTACTGAAACACTAACCAGTCGAACAGTCTTTGTGACTGAAGCTCCTGCCATCCCTGCCCCAACAATGAACCCTCTGTCAAAGTAACGTAGATCATTTCCAGTTGCCATCTTGATCCAGAATCGGAATCACCTGCTCAATAAATTTATACATGCCACAGAGTGATTGGATGTTAATTGCTCATTGTACAATTGTACCTGTGTGGAAGCATTGTACACATCTGCTGGATTTTCATCATTTGTCTATTCTGGCTTTTCTTCCTATTGACACCTTTCAAGGAGTAGCAAGCCAAAGCCTCATGTACAATGCATTTGTAAATTGGAATAAAATAAGACCAATTTACTTTCAAGTGGTTTAACATTTCTCAGTTTATGCTCATACATGCTTGTATGGTAATTTTTAGCTTATCCATCCATCCATCCATCCCATTGATTATCCTCTGCAGGGTCACGGGGCCTGACGCTTAACCAGCCCCTATTTTCATTGTTTTTCTAATACAGTGATATACTAAAATTTAATGACTAGTTTATGCATCTTGCTTGGGGTGGGGGGTATATTGCCTTGTCCTGATAGGGATGAGAATATCCCTTTGTGATTCAGAAATGACTCTCAGCTGTGTCCTTCACTAGCAAGTCTTAAACTGACTTTCTTACAGTTGTAGAAAGACTTGCTGTCCCTAGAGGGCACCTTTTTGTCTCAGGTGAGCCGTATGGGTGTGCCAACGCCCGGAGGAAAGGCCACGGTTTAAATCACGCCTTTCATTTGCTCAGAGACGTTGGCCATTCAGGTCTCTCGGTTTTGTCCCCCCCCCCCCCAAGAACCACTTGGGTTGATTGAAGTCATAACTTTTAATGCTTTTGTCCTCAAAATGTGGAATGTTTCAGGCTAGTCACGTAATGCAACCTTCAGTCAATGACAAGACGGCATGGTGATGACAGCAATGGGATTTGTTATCAATGATTAACTAAGAGAGGCTGAAGTCTGGAGGCCTTGGTAAGGTTTTGTGTGCATTCCGTTGCAGTGCTGCTCGAGAAAGTGTCCATCAGTGTTTCTCGGATGTGTTCAGCGTGCATTGGGTCTTTAACTCTGAGATAATCTGCCTGTCAGTGGTTTACTAGAAACTGTCAAGACTCCAGGATTAATAAGTAAGTTTGAATTCTTTATATGGTGCCTTCCTCTAGCCAAGCAGGGGAAAAGATTGTGAAAGTATTAAAGCCAGAATATTACTGTTTTATACTGTATTTGTACAAAATGTCAGTAAAGATGTTACTGTAGTTCTGTGGACGTTTGATTATTCACTTCTGGGTTTGGATTAACTCTTTGATGTTGTAAGAAAAACACAGTGGATCTTGGTATAGCTCTGAAGATTTATGCATATTGAACTGGCTACTACTATACTGTACTATGGTGTTTATATGCAAGCGGAAAAAAACTATAATAAATGGATAACATGAACTCAGAAACAAGTATATGTTGTAGATTTATATGTGTTTTTTGGTGTTCATGGCTGATCTTAGTGTTCTGAAGGTCCCAGTGAAATATGCCATGGAATCGTAAAGTTAAACTGTGTTGGAAAGAATTAAAAAAATAAACAATGGAGATTCTGTAGTGGAGTATAAACTTTGTCAGTAACAATTTATTGTGTTTTTATCTAATAACGTCATGCTTTTGTGTGTTGGGTACAGTAGTTGAATTTATATAATGTTTTATATATGATGAAATATTGTGCTTCAAGTAATAAATTTTCTAAGATGAAGACTTGGACAGGAGGATGGTGTATGTTTTGTGGGTGTACAGATAAATGGCCATGTCATGTCTTCAAAAAAAAAAGAAAAAAAAAAACAGCAAAAATTTTTAAGCATTTTACCTTTCCTTTAACCATGTAAATACACAATCTTTAATGTCCTGATAACGGGACCAGGAAAGATAAGATTAGAAAAGCATTTTTAAGATTTATTTGGCAATTTATCAAAGTTCAAAGTCATAGCAGATGCTGGGGGCAAAGGCATTGGCAGTCATTGTTGCATAATATTTCATAAGACAGTACTATAGGTAAGTTGGTCTGTGAAAACCACAGCAGACTAGATAGCGCTTAGTTGTTAAATTATACAATTTATCATGTAATTACATGCGTATAAACAACTGAATGCTTTACTATTTACAAAATGCCAACCTTTGTTCACTGTATGGTGCCTAGTCTGAACATGTTTATCCTGGATAATGCAGCATGGAGGCTCAGTAGGTAGGACTGGGATGCAGAAGTCTCTTGGTTCGAATCCCAGCCCAGCCCCCAGGTGTGTCCTTGAGCAAGATGCCCAGCGCTAGTTCATTGTAACACGTATGTGGAATGTTGTAAGTCACTTTGGATAAAAGCATCTGCTAAATGAATACATGTAAATAATGCGGAATGGAAACCTTAGGCATCATGGAATATTATTGCTCATGGTAATGTATCAGTTTCCTGTGTATATTCACTGTTTTCCATGTGTTGGCAGAATATTTGGCTTCCATGGTTCCAAAGGTTATCTATATTTATATCGAAAAGCTGTAACACAGAACCATGTCGGTTACTCTGTTCTTAAAGTAAGAAGCATAAGCAATACAATAAAACTGGAGACTTACGACTACCTCATCTTGTGAGTACTTTTGAGTCAGGAGTGCCCATATGTCTGGATGGGAACCACCTCCCACTATATTGTTTTGCTAACGCAAAATTTTGATACCTTTAGTTTTATTGCTCTTCTGTTATACGCTCCCTGCCCAAAAAGAGTCATGTTGTGCCTCTGGAGGCAGTTATAAGATGATATTCCTTCAACTGGTCTGGTCGAAGGTCAGCAATGTTATATGCAAATAAAATGAATCAGCTGAGTATCTGAATCTACTGAATGGTCACATTCTCCCATCAGTGGATTTTTTTTCTTTCCTGACGACACGAGCATACTGCAGGCCGATAATGCCAAGGTTCATTGGGCTAAAATTGTAAAAAGGTTCAAAAGGCATGAGGAATCACTTGCACACGACCTGGCCACCACAGAGTCCTGCCCTTAACCCCCTTGGCAGTCTTTAGGATGAGCTGGAGAAGACTTTAGAGAGTGGTTCAACTCTTTTGTCATCACTACAAGATATTGGTGAAAAATGAATGCAAATGTGGATGAAAATAAATGTTGAGATGTTGCATAAGCTTATGAAAACGATGCCACCATGAATGCACACCGTAATCAAAGCTAAGAACGGTCGAATGAAATATTAGTGTGCGGCTTTTATTTTGGTCAGGCAGTGTATATGCCCACCACATGTGACATGCACAAATTTAGTGCAAGCAAACTGAGTTTATAGCAAACAGTACCTTTACGTCAGCTAGTGTATTTCATCATTACAGTTTCACAACACACACACGTCCAGATTGTGACCACTTATTTATAAATCTGTTTCTACAGCAAGGCTTCCACAGAGCAGTAGATAAGGTTTTCGTGTGAATTGGGTTTTACCCCACTGGCAATGACTAAATTGGTATTTGCTTTTTTATATAGTTTTTTAAAACATAAAACAAGTTTATTGCAAAGAAATATGTTTATTTATGTTTAGAAATGATTACCTGTATACTCAAATCCACTGGCAATATCAAAAAATGTAATATGATCTGAAGAAATTCAAAACTTGCTAAATATATTCTTTACATTTTTCAGTCGTACTTATATGTTGTATGTTTATGGGACATTGCTCCAGATTATTTATAAAAATAAAAAATCCAAAAACGTTCGAGATTACTATCAGAATAATAACGAAAATGCATTCGTAATCTTCCGGGGATTGTCGAGTCGTTACGAATACAACCGATTAGATTCACTTGAACGCACCTGCTACAGCATAGGACAGCGGCTGTTTTTGACGTCATTAGAATCCCGACGAATGGGGTTATTGTCGGCAGCATTAGTGTACGAAGTAATCGAGCCATTTGTTGAATTTTTACTGGATATATTAACCAGTTTATTTGCGTATTCTATCATTGTGAATAGTTCATTACACGTCAGTTTAAAATTATTGGCGTATCCTCTTTTCTACCAGCGTATCAGTACGCTTTGATCTAAAAACAATTGGGTATCCGCTGTTTTTTAATTGCGTAAATACGCAAATATTTATCTGCTCTGGGCTTCCAGTTCTTTTATCTCCCTGCCAAGAGGCATGGCATAAAGTGTTCTCCTGGAAGTCGATTTGGGTACGCGGTATGCTACTCGAGCTGCAGAGGTCAAGGGTTACTTTTTTCAGCTTAATGAAAAAAAGGACCTATAAAATAAAGGAGTGCCAGCGAACACAATAACTGGAAGCCTCTGTCCGATGGCAATCCTGGTTCACTTTCTATATGTAGGTATATACCGTGGTCCGTCATTCATCAGAACCAAAGATCCAGCTATGAATCACGTTTTGGCAATTGTTGCTTAAGTATCATAAGTAGTCACTCAGGACAGAGTGGATTCATGTAATGGCAGTCCATGCAATCTAACTGTGGTCCCGTGTTGGGAAAAGCTGCTAAACAACGTGGTCATTCAGCTCAAGCTTTACCCTGTAGCTGTGCTATAACAACCAATTCAAATGTATTCAGGGTCACTTTGAATACAAGCATCTGTTAAACATGCATGGTTTGGGTTTATATTACCTTTTATCTGTTTTAAATTCAAATCACTAGAAGGTGGGCTGGACTCCAGGTCTGCTTGCTTGTGCTAGTCGCATCTCCTGGTTTTCCACCTTCGGTTTTGTTTGTTTGGCAGCAGAAGGATGAAGGCCAGAGCACCTCCTCCACCAGGCGCCCCCCAGCCTGCGCCACGCACAATCTTCACCGCTCCTCGTGATGCCGTGCCAGACGGGGGTGGGCATGGCGGGGATGCCAAGGAAAACATGTTGCGCCCCATGGTGGATCTTCACATCACCCTCCCTGAAGGTCTGCAAACCAGTGGCACTGTGGATGGCAGGTATGCCTGTTGCATGTCAAATATGTCCCAGCATTTTTTCTTTGTTGTTACGTGTGTGTGTGTGTGTGTGTGTGTGTGCGTGTGTGTGTGTCTGTGTGTGTGTGTGGCTCAATGGTTATAGATTTCGTCACAGGGCTGAAAACGGGGGGTAAGAGCAAATTCCATATACACCAATTCTGAAAACTTGGGAAACTGGAAGATATTACTGGTATCACTCCCATCCCCCTTATAAAAAGTTATATAATGTGTATGATAATAAAAGTCACTAGTGCAGTTGAATAATCTAACTTTCTGTGCAAATTTAATTGTAAAAATAGCATAAATTCCAGGGGACCTTGAATGTACTGTGTGTGAATGTGTTGGTTTCTGTATGTAGCTTGCTGTTTCATAGGGTATGCAATCTATACAAATTATACAAACCGCATCTTACATGCAACGGACACATAGCTTCCACACGGCTATGGAGAGTTTTCAGGGACAGAAAAATTTTTGTGGAGATGACAGTTTTGTGGCATTTTCATTCTTCACTACTTTTTCTAAATTCTGACCGGTGCTGGGGTACTGCAGCAGCATAGAACTTCACTAAGTGAAAGTGGCTGTTCAGTATGCAGAGTGTCGGTGAGGGGCAGGATAATTGTAGACACTAATTAGTGTCACCCTGTGACAGATTGGCACTGCAGCTCTAGTTACCTAAGAACACTAAAGGCAGAAGCTTGCTATTTCAATGCAGGGTAAAAAACAGGGAGATGCAGTTATGGTGGCATTTTGTTTTCCCCCTCCATACATGCGCATGCTCTCTGAAATCGTGGGTCTGGTGTTGAAGGCAGTATTAAAGTTTGTTAAAGTGACATGCTTTATATACTATGGAAAGCATTTTAATGCAAAGAAACCCTACTGAAAAATAGACTGCCAGTGAAAGTTTCGCAGAATTGAAAACACTCTTGGTGTGCCTGCAAATTTCATCTTTTTGATCAAAGGAATCGGTACATGTTGAGCTGGAGCATAGAACGAATGAAAATGTAGTCAGTCACTTCTGCAACCAGCCTTCAGTTCAATCAGCAAAGTATCATACTTATTATGATTAACGAGCCTGGGCACAATGCAAATTACATGTCTGTTTGAGGCAAAAATGTGCTGAAATCTAACATCTAAAAATGGTCACAATAAGATACTTATTCTTATATTTTATTCCTAACTTTATCTGGATCAGGGTACTGATTTTGATTGCATAATACAAATACCGTATCAGTATAATGCTGGGAAATGGAGGAAATTTAACTGTACAGACTTTACGGTATATGAATTGATATGTATGGACAGCGACAACTGTCACAGAAGCGCCTACACTGACTGCTGACAACTATGGAGATCAGACATCATTAGTGATGTTTATGACAACTACTTGAAATGAAGCTTTCATTGTTGATTAATATCTTTAATGAAGCCTATTTACTGTCACACCACCGGTGGAGAACACCAGCTGTCAAGGCACAAATAGTGTCTCACCAAATTTGTGTTTCATGACAATTGCAGGAACACTAATTTTTCATGATGAGTATTTTTCTCCTGGCAGAAAAAGCCATTGCATATTTGTTTGTCTGGTCATCTCTGTTTCATGTCTGCTATAAATGGCAGAGGACACAGCAGTCCCCTCTTTCTTGCTAACATTTAATGCAATTTTGCTGTTTATATTGAAGGAAGGGTTGGGTGTCCTTTAATCAGTCAGATTGTGAGTGTTTATTGCTGATTTGGTATTGCATTGAAATGCAATGTCTCTGAGCTAAAAGTTGCATTGTATAGTTTACATCGTACAACATAGTTGTGTTAATCAACGTGGTCCCTTACGAAATTCTTTCTGGCAGCCCTCTTCATCCCCCCCCCCCAACAGCCTATGTTCTTTTATGTATTTCAAATTTACAACCAACGTGTACAACTCAAACATTTGTT